>CM051505.1:94317-144927 GCA_028031935.1 Paedocypris micromegethes
TCTCTCTCTCTCTCTCTCTCTCTCTCTCTCTCTCTCTCTCTCTCTCTCTCTCTCTCACCAAGCACAAGCAGGCGAATGGGACTTGGCCAGGCCTTTTGCAGTGTGGAGAATCTATCTTAGGTTCTCAAAAGTGTCCTGCAGACCAGGAACCAATATTCCAATGACATGATTACGCAACAATGAAATAAAGGCAATATGTATAAACCGGGCGTGAAGTGGGCGGGTGGTGGTCAATGTGGGTGGAGTCAAGACCCTGGAGCTGGACCACTGCCAACACTCATTCCACTGCGATTTCAGGAAGCCACCGATCAAACTGCTGCTTCACACTAATGGACACTGGAGAAAAAAAACGAAACTAAATAATAACAATACTAATTTCTTGGGGAGTAATATAGTGTTGTTCTGATGCATCACCAGCAGATGGTGTGTGTGTGTGTGTGTGTGGTTAAGCGGTCGGCACGGCGCTATCAGTGTTGAGTAAGCAAACATAGAAGAGTCTATTTATCTGCTGAAATAAACGAGTCTGTATGTTCTACCACTCAAGCTCATTTCGGCTTTTTCTTGACTTGTCGAATTTACTGTCACAGTTCGTAACCGTGTGTGTGTGTGTCTGGAAAGGAACTTTTACAACGGATCTGGAGTGTGAGTAGAGCACAAAAAGTGCACAAGGCCAGTTTGATTTAGATTAAAAGTAAGTAAAACATTTCTTAAAGTAAAGTAGAAATGTGGTTTGAAGCCGGAGATGGTGATGAGAAGGGAGGACCTTGTTTCTTGTTCCACTGAGCCAATGAGAAGCTTGCATGTGCCGTACTTTTTTAACTTTAAAATAAACCATTAACACGTTTACATGATCGTGTTTCGTTGTAAGAAGGAGCAATTGAAGCGATTTGTCTTAAAAGGAGACAATAGATGTTTATGTAAGGTAATAATGTAAATAGCCAACAGTGTGTCTCGTTATGTGAGCACAGATTTGGTGTAACAAATTGATGCAAAGTGTTTACTTTGTGTCCAATGAGACACTCTTTTCAGTGTGTGTATGGTGAAGCATTTGAAGTGTCAAGACGGTAAGTCAGAGATGGATTCATATTTACAGTCAGTGCAGTGAAAAAGTAGTGCACGAACAGTCACTGCTCTTTTTTAGGTGTTTTAAATATAGTTACTTATCATGTATTTGCGCTACATTTTTATGGAGTCAGATTAGTGCCAAAAATATCAACCGTAAGTTTCTCAGAGACGAACAAAAATGCTTCACATTTATGGTTTTTTTTTTTTTTTTTTTTTTTTTTTTTCGAAATACATTTTTCAAAAATATTTAATATTTTTGTTTATATCGATAGAAACGATTTTTTTAGCTACAGATTTTTCCTTTTCGTTTTTTTTTCTCTTTTTTGACCCAAGTTTCACGTGGTGGGGGCGGCCCCTACTCTGATTGGCTGGTGCGATTGTGATTGGTAGAACCAGGAAGTGTGGGAGGAGTTCAGCCTTGTCGTTCACGTTCACTGTTTTAATTCAACTCCGAACATTCGTATCCTGTCTGCCCAACGTTCTTCAGCCAAGCATTTGATTCGAAGGAGAAGGTCTACACTGAGAGAGCATACATTTTGATGAATGGAAATATAGATGACATTCTATCTATATTACTCGATATAAAGTAATTTACTCTGGCCCCCTCCCCGCTTACCGGGGTGATGAGACTCACAGTAGACTGTGGGCGCTCCATGGCTGGGCGTCGGAGTGGTGTCCTTCGAATGGCATAGGTTTTATAGACAATTGGAGATCCTTTCGGGGAAGACCTGACCTGTTAAAGCCCGACGGCCTCCATCCCTCGTGGAAGGGGGCCGCTCGTTTATCTTATAATATAGCCTATAGCTTAGCGTCTAGTTCGTGACTCAACACCAATGCCCAGGTCAGAGAGCAGGCGGCATCACTTAACTAGCCGCCTGCGTACTGCTCACAGTCACCCAGTGCATTTAGTGCATCTAGATACAATCCTAACAATAATAATAAAAATAATAATAATATTATCAGCTCTATTAAAACCAATAACAACAGCATTGATAATAAAAATGCTAAAAGTAATAACAGACACAACATAGAAACGGTATCACAATCTCATAAGCCTAGCCATAGAAACCGGTCATTAGACACAGAAAAAATGGTGCTTAATCATATTAAACAGACCAAGACTTATACAAACAAATATTTAAAGCTAGGTCTCTTAAACATTAGATCGTTAGCACAAAAATCTCTTATCATAAACGAAATGATTTTGGATAATAAGCTTGATGTTTTAGCGCTCACAGAGACATGGCTAAAGCCAGACACCTACACTAGCCTAAATGAATCAACTCCACCTAATTTCTCTTACGAACATGAGGCACGATTAACCTCCAGAGGTGGAGGCGTCGCTACCATCTATAATAATAATTTCAAGATGAATAGGAAATCAAACTTTAAATTCTGCTCTTTTGAACTGTTAGTACTACATATGGAGCCAGATATAAATCGGGAATCAATACTTATTGTGACAGTGTACAGACCGCCAAAGCACAATACTGACTTTTTAAATGAATTTGGGCAACTACTAGCAGAACTCATCATTAGAGCAGATAAAGTGATTATACTCGGCGACTTTAACATTCACCTAGATAATGTTAGTGACTCTCTAACTCGCTCTTTTTATGATATTCTAAATTCCACCGGCTTTAAGCAAAACGTTATTGGCTCCACTCATAAGTTTAACCATACATTAGATTTGATTCTTTCATACGGTATCGTAGTTCATGATGTAGATATTGTTTCGGTGAGTGACTGCATTTCTGATCACTCTCTAGTTTCCTGCTTAATAAATATAGACATCCCAGCTGTGATCTCACCGCAATATCGCTCTTGTAGACTCATTAATTCCAGCACAAAAGATAATTTTATTAAACGTCTTCCTGATCTTACCATTTATACCCCTGAAAGAACAGAAGAGCTTGAGAATTTGACTGCAGCCTTAAATCTAACTTTGTCAAGTACCCTTGACTCTATTGCCCCTCTTAGGGAAAAGAGACTAAACACAAAAAACAAAGTGTTATGGTACACTAATGACCTAAAAGCCTTAAAATTATCAAGTAGAAAGTTAGAAAGGAAATGGAGAAAAACTAAACTCGACGTTTTTCGCAGTGCCTGGAATGACAGTATAATCGCATATAAACAGGCCCTAATATCCACACGATCTACATATTTTAGTAAACTTATCTCTGCAAATCAAAATAATCCTCGTTATCTGTTTAAAACCGTAGCTCAGTTAACAAAGAAAAAGGGCACAGTAGACTCCGCAATCCCCCCACAGCTCACTAGTGTCGACTTTATCAACTTCTTTAATGACAAAATTACTAATATCAGAATGAAAATTGTATCCACAAATACTAGCCCTCAACTGGTTATACCGGAAATAAACCCACCCGCTGTCAAGCTTAGCACTTTCAAACAGGTCAGCCCTGATGAGCTCACTGAGATTATAGCTAAGACCAAGACGACCTCCTGCTTACTTGACCCTATACCAACTTTTTTACTTAAAGAAGTCCTACCATTAGTTAACGAACCAATCTTGAATATTATAAATTCGTCACTAGTTCTTGGTCACGTGCCACAAGCGTTCAAACAGGCCGTCATAAAACCGCTTATTAAGAAGCCACATCTTGATGCCGACGTGATTGCTAATTATAGACCAATTTCAAACCTTCCCTTTATATCTAAAATTCTTGAAAAAGTTATTTCGGGACAACTCTGTAAATTTCTGGAACAGAACGACAGATTTGAAAAATTTCAATCCGGCTTTAGATCGCACCACAGCACAGAAACGGCACTAATCCGAGTCACCAACGATCTTCTAATGGCATCAGATAAAGGGAACGTCTCACTCTTAGTTCTGTTAGATCTTAGTGCTGCTTTCGACACTGTTGACCATGATATTTTAATACATAGACTTGATCATTACGTTGGTATTTCTGGACACGCGTTAGAATGGTTTAGGTCCTATCTGTCTGATCGCTCTCATTTCGTCCATGTAAATGGAGTCTCATCACCCAGATTTAGTGTTAAATATGGAGTTCCACAAGGCTCCGTGCTCGGCCCAATCCTATTTGCACTTTATATGCTTCCACTAGGGGACATAATCAGAAAGCATGGTCATAGCTTCCACTGTTACGCAGATGACACACAAATTTATATCTCGGCACGGCCTAATGAAATCTCAAAATTTGCAAATATATTAGATTGCTTCAGCGACATTAGTGATTGGATGACAAGTAATTTTCTCATGCTGAACTCAGACAAAACCGAATTATTACTTGTTGACTCAAACTTAAAGTCTGATGCACCCGAATACAGTATGAATCTTAACGGGCTTGAAATCTCATCCTCACCTAAAGTGAAAAGCTTAGGTGTCATTTTAGATAGCAAACTCTCTTTTGAAAGTCACGTGCACAACGTCTGTAAAACTGCCTTTTTTCACCTCAGGAATATCTCAAAGCTGCGTCACATGCTCTCCCGACCGGATGCAGAAAAACTGATACATGCGTTTATGACATCACGGTTAGATTACTGTAATGGTCTTCTGGGAGGTTCTCCTGCTAAACTAATAGATAAACTTCAGTTGGTTCAGAATGCAGCTGCTAGATTACTAACCAGAACAAAAAAATTTAGCCATATTAGTCCAGTGTTAATGTCGCTACACTGGTTACCTGTTAAATATCGCATCCAGTTTAAAATTCTCTTAATCACTTATAAAGCACTAAACGGTTTAGCTCCTCTATATCTCAGTGAGCTCATCACTTACTACGAGCCTACACGACTGCTGCGCTCTCAAAACTCCGGCCAGCTTATAATACCGCGAATCTCTAAAATCTACCAGGGAGGAAGATCCTTCATATTAGCACCCAAACTATGGAATGCTCTGCCTAGTCCAATTCGAGACTCAGAATCAGTGAGTCAATTTAAGTCTAGACTGAAGACGCATCTCTTCAACGAAGCATATATTGACCTGTTATAATAACTTACAGAAAATATTAATATATCGTATAGAAAGGCTGCCTAGTTAGTGCTCGGAACCGAATTACACCTGCACCTTCAGAAAATTGTCAAAATCTATAGTACTTGAATTTTTCTAATTGCCTTGTATTTTTTTTTTTTTTTCTCCCCTCCTCTCCTGAGCGCCAAGTGTCGTACGACCGGAATCTCCTAGAGCTTCGGAATCATCGGTGGTGCTTCCTCGACCTCTGTGGACCTGATGACGCTGTTGGCTTGGAGAGTGGAGCCGCCTCTTTCCCCATTGAGGAGGGAAACATCGTTCCAGAATCATCATTAAAAATGACGCGGAACAACCAACGCACTGATTGTGTAGTGTTAGAATGCCGGAGGAGACTGGCACCAGTGAGCCGGGTTCTCCCCAGGGTTTTTCCTCGTTAAAGAGGTTTTTTTACCTGGCCACTGTTGCGTATGTGCTTGCTCGCTGGTCTTTGTCTTTGTCTTGTCATAACCGCAGCCACTTAGTCAACACCAACAATCCAGACGACAAATTGAATAAAAAGCACATTTCCCTTACATATTTACATGTGCGCTTTGAGACAGTTAAAACTGTGAAAAGCGCCTTACAAATACTCATTATTATTATTATTATTATTATTATAAAAACATCTAACGTCCCACACTGAACCCTGGGCACCAGATATGGACCACCTGAGAAACAAACCCCACCTCCTACACCACACCACACACACACACACACACACACACACACACCCTGTCGTGTCATAAAAAGGCAATCAATCAAATTTTGACACATGCGAGGTATATATTTACTACTCTGGGTCATCAGAATTAGGAGCATAACGATGAGAAAAGAAAAGTGTAATGCTTGGAGGCTTTTGTACCTGTAACCATAAGATAACGACCATTAGGGCCGGATACAGACTAAATGTCTTTAAACAAAACCGATTTGCGAAATAGAAAAGCGACACCACTGGCCCGGCATGGAAATGTGGACTGAAAGACGAGGGAGAGCCAGTTGCATTTTAATCGTCTGTGTTTGGCGTGTTTAATACGAGTCTCTTGAAGGAAATATATATCAGCTTGTATGGAGTTTAAATAAGAGAAAACTTTAGCAAAAACAGTTCCAAGCCAAGCATTCGAGCTCCTATAATACAGTGATTGTACAGTTCGTGCTATTCAGGCGTGTACGAGCTCCCACTGAACCATTGAAGCACATCATAAATCTGCTGCTGCTGCTGCTGTAGTACTTGTTGCTTTCTGTTGTTGTTGTTGTTGTTGTTGTTGTTGTTGTGTTGTTTCAGTTTAACGTCAGTGTTTTTGTTAAGAAAGAAAAGATGTGATCTGCAAATACTCATTATATCTGCAAATTGTACTGCAAAAAGCTGGCATTGTTGAATATACAATTATAAATAAGACTGTAAATAAGAATTTAATTATAGTGTTCATTATTTAATTATAAACATTACTTAAATGTAACTTGTATTGATGTGAATGCATTATTAATATAATTTATTAAGGTAGTATGATAAGATGTTCTTTTTTTGTACCAATAACTGAAAATATTAAGTAAAGTAAAGTAAAGTCGAGTTCTTGAATGAAAGCTACTTAGTGCCTTTAAGTACAATGTACTTAAAATTATCCCTGTAATATTTCCTTTTTTTGTGTGTGGAAATTGTTAGTGTTTTTTTTCCTCAAGTAAACTTAACTCCACATTGTTTACAGTGTAGGCAGTCTTAAATTGTACTTTATTCAATAGGAGAATGATCAATCTACTCAGACAAGCTGTTCACACACAGACTCCTCCAACACAATAGTGAAGCTTCTGCGTGTTACACAACAAGCGTTAAACTGATCTCCACCAATGACGAGTGGCACTTCAGAAAAGAGGTTAAAGAGTGTTTACTAGGTGTGTGAGGAGTGAGCTGCTTATGAATACCACTTAAACAAAGGAGAACGTCGTGGACCATCAGAAAGCCACGAGAACACCAACACCGTGTTCATTATACATTAATGATGAAGAGATGGAGAGGGAGAAAGACACTAAGTTCTTGTGTTTTAAAATTTACATGAATAATTGAATCACAAATGAAGGTGTGAGAGATTGAGCTGAGCTCTGATGGGCCTGTTCACACTTCAGGAAGCCCAGACGAAACTCTGGAGACTCAACAATTCCTGAGCAGGTTCATTATCATTTGAAACAGTTATATTTCTAATTCAAAATACAGCAACACTCTCTAAAAACAATTCAGGGACGCATAATTCACTGAAACAGTTCTTACAGGTTTTTTTTGTTTTAAACAGTAAAAAGCCAGACACAAAAACAGCTTCTTCCCCAATGCCTCCTCCACCCTGCACAGCACAACGTGTTAAACATCACTGTGAAGCTTGGCACCTTATGTACATATCAGAATTTATATAGTGTATATCTATACATGTAAAATAGTATGTAAAATTGTTACATTGTAAATAAGTGTATATCTGATTATCACCTTTTCTTTGCCTGTGTGTGTATAACAGGAGCATGTGTAAACCAAAACAAATTCTGTCCTTTCCCCTTTCTGATCCTGCTTTATATTGCAGCAGCATCGATGAGGAAACGCCGGCAAAGAGCGAGGAGAAGAAAAGAAGGAATTTGAAGATGACGTTTGTTCATTAGAACTAGAAAGTGCACAGTGCATTTTACTCTATCAGGGGGGAAAGATTGTTATCTTTCTTGGAGGCTTCATAATAGTTCAAGTCAGTCAGATGTTCCATCATGGCCGAGGTGGTGCAGCGTCTCTGTCGAAGGCAGTTGTTCAGAAACTGGATCCAGGAGGTTTAACACCTGTTTATTTTGCCGTTCAATGCATTACTGAAAACAGTCAGGAAATGCGGATCTTTTAGACGCTAAATGACGTCATATATCGCGTGACTGTCGGCAGGATGTGAGATTTGTCACAGGACGGAAGCACGAGGTCTCATATCAGAACATAGGTTGGCATGGTGATACGAAAATTACACGTAATCAGGTCTCCATTCGGCCTTCACGAGGTCTCAACATGAGGAGAATCAGAATAACATTATTAAACACTAATTATAAGTTTTATAGCATAAATATTATCTTTGGTCAATCACAGAGTTCTGAGTTATTTTTAAGGAGCTTTTCACAGTTTTAACTGTCTCAAAGCACACTATGTAAATCTGTAAAAGAATTATCACTTTTTATTCATCTGATTGTCTGGTATATTGGTGTTAAGTAAATTGCTATGATTAGAACAAGAAAGTATTAATATAAATAATCAAACAACTGTCAGGATTTCTTAGTTTAAACGTTTCTTAACCTTTCACACAGATTTAGCTCGGAGAGGCTCCAGTGTCCTTGGTCTTGATAAGACTGGGAGTCATGGTGGTTACCGTAATTTAAATTTACGTACGGATCAAAATTACCTGTATGAAAATCTTCACCGCAGAGAAGAATAAGTCAAAACAACTTCTAGATAGCCACGTACACGAATATCAAACACTATTCAACGGCCTTCAATCACACAGACAGAGAGGCATCTCTGGCTGTGTTGCGTTTTATATAAGATTAATAATATATTCAGTTATAATATTTAAATTAGAAATAAGATTTAAGTTATTAAATATAAAAAATATCTAACAAGGGGTTAATGACTTATAGTGAACACAGAGTAAGGAACTAAGGGACACGTGTGCATTATGCGCTTGCTCACTGGCTCGTTGGTGGTGTTAGGTAAATGGCTATGATTATCACTATGACTATGACAGAGACAATCAAATGAATAAAAAGCAACAAATTCTCTTACATATTCACACGTGCGCTTTGAGACAGTTTAAACGGTTCAAGTTCTGAGCATTTGTAAGGCGCTTTTCACGCAGTAATCATAGTGATCATAAATGCGTGGCTGCTATACAAAAAAGAGCGACAAAGGCAAAAAGTCGACGACGCTGCGGTGTGACCAGCGCTGGGAAGATGAAGCTCCTCCCCAAATCCAAGCGGAAGAGGCTTGATTCTCCAAACGTGGACATCCGGACAGATGGTTTGCACTGCTGGATTTGACCTAAATGCAGCATGCACTTCTGCATGACAAAAGGGCAGAAACTGCTTTTTTCAGATTCATAAAGAAAAAGAACAAATAAAAAAAACTTGTTCACTTGTTCACTGTTGTTCACTTGCTGTGTCTTGCTGTTTACTTTTTTATTTTATTTAACATTTTATTTACATTTTTGTTGAAAGTTATACATTTTCATGTGGCAATTATTTAAGGGACTATCTTAAGTCTAAAACAATTGTTAGTAATCACAAACAATTAAATGGGGGGAACATAATTAAAAATTTGAAAAATGTATTTTATTGAAAACAGGACAGAATCTTTTTTTCTTGTGTTTAGAGTCCCACTAAACACAACTAATAAGATCTGACTGGGAAAAGAAAATTACTTTTTTTTTTTGGGTTTATACCTGAGGTATAAATGTTTTTTCAGAGGGTTTTGTCAGAAGTCACAAATATAGCCCACATGTGGACAAAATTAAATGTCACATGATTTTTTCCATGTACGGCCTCCTTAAGGGTTTTCTACGTCATTGCGACAAGTTTAGTAATTTTTGTGAAACAATTGTGGGTTTATCAAGTTCATTTGTATAGAGCTTTTCTTAGTCCGAGATCAACGCAAATACGCTATGTATAAAAAAGTCTTTAAAAAGAGAAATATCGATTCTTTATATGATGTTTAAAGATGGGGGGGGGGGGGGTCAGTTAAAAAGTGAAAAAAATATTATAATAATAATAATGAGTATTTGTAAGGCGCTTTTCACAGTTTTAACTGTCTCAAAGCGCACAAAATATGGCTGTTGTTGAAGTCAAAGTCAAAGAAGCTTTATTGTCATTTCAACTACATATAGCAGAGCGATACACAGTGAAACGAGACAACGTTTCTTCAGGACCCTGGTGCTACACAGAACAGAACACAGTCCACACAGAACAGAGAGACCTGTACAGCCAGGGGAGGGGCACAGGGAGAGAAGACAAGTCAGGGTGTCCAAGCTTCCCTCATCTTGAGTGGACGGATGTTCCTCAGGGTTCCACTGCAAGAGAAGCCAGAACAGAATGGGTGAGACAGATAAACAATCTATGCAGATAAATGTTGTGAGATACAGCCCTGTGTGTGAAGAGGTCCAGGTCTTCCTCAGCTCCGTGCGGTGTTGAGCAGTCGGATGGCCTGGGGGAAGAAACTGTTGCACAGTCTGGTCGTGAGGGTCCGAATGCTGCGGTGCCTCTTACCAGACGGCAGGAGACTGAAGAGAAGATGAGAGGGGTGGGTGTGGTCATCTACAATGCTGTTCGCCTTGCGGATGCAGCGCGTGATGTAGATGTCCACGATGGAAGAGAGACAACAATGTTGTTGTTCAGACTATGGACTATGACCAGAAGAGCAAGCTAGATCGCGACGGTGGCTAGGAAAAAAAAAACCTGTCTGGTGGCGTGAGAGGAAAAAACCTAGAGAGAACCAGACTCCCTGGTGCCAGTCTCCTCTGGCATGCTAACATTACAAAGTCATTGGTGGAGATGAAGACGGACGTCATGTCCTGCGGGGCGTGAAGTGTAGTGGCTCCTCCCCTCGTGATGACACAGTGGCTCATGATAGAACACGGCTAGAACCCTCTGGCAGGGATGTGGCGTCATCTCTTTCGGCAGGGGTGTGGATCACGCAGGACCTCAGCAGAGGAGTGAAACGAGCAAAACAAAAGCTATTAGCACTATGAAGGGCTCTAGGAGAAAAAATAGCAGTGATGCTACGGTGCAGGTAAGGTTCGGTTCCGGGCTACTACCTAGTGCAGCCTTCCTATTCGTTAATGTTAGTAATTGAATATTTTGCTATTACAGTTTGGAATATGCGTCATTGAAGAGATGATGCCGCCTGCTCTCGGACCTGGGCATTGGTGGCGAGTGACGCTAAACTATAGGCTATATTATAAGATAAACGAGCGGCCCCCTTCCACGAGGGATGGAGGTCATCGGGCTTTAACAGGTCAGGTCTTCCCCGAAAAGATCTCCAATTGTCTATAAAACCTATACCATTCGAAGGACACCACTCAGACGCCCAGCCATGGAGCGCCCACAGTCTACTGTGAGTCTCATCACCCCGGTAAGCGGGGAGGGGCCCAGAGTAAATTACACCGTCTGATATCTTTTTGGCAGCTTCAAGCACCTCTTTACTATTAGTTTTGGTGATCTCGGACTGGCGAAGTCGGACATCATTAGTGCCGGCGTGAATAACTACCCTAGAATATTTACGTTTAGCATTAGCCAGCACTTTCAGACGCGATGTGATATCAGACACTCTGGCTCCTGGATGACACATTACTACAGTATTGGCTGGTGTCTCTACTCTCACGTTCCGCACTATGGAGTCTCCTATCACCAAGGCATTAAAGTCTCCGTGTTTACAAAAGCAGTTAAGTACTGATTATACTTATTTCAGGCCGCGCAAACCTAGCACAGCCAGACACCCGTCAGTCTGTCTGTCTCACTGAAGGCCGTTGAATTTCAGAATATCTTTTGGTTCACTGAATGTAAGGGGCTTAAAGGACTCTACTAAAAGAAAAGCGTTTTATTTATTCTGTAAATGACGCAACACCAACTGTTTGTTCTTACAAGAAACTCACTCCACAGAATTGGATGAATCGTTCTGGAGAAATCAATGGGGCGACAAGAAGTGGTGTCTTTTTGTTGAATCGTTGTTCTGTTCAAGTTGTACTTACCTGTGTACTGAAGAAATTTGATTGTGGTGTGAGTTGTACATTTCAATTAAAAAAGAAACAAAAAACCTTGCCTGTAGGGATATTTAAAGTCCAGCAGGTGTCAGTATTCAGCGACACTGTATCGACACAGTAGTGATGGGAATTTTGATTCTTTTAACGGATTCGAATCTTTAATTCTCGAACAGTAAGACTAAGAGACTTTTTTTCTGTGTTAAGAGCCACATCACACACACGAGCACACGTAAACATCATACCATTCCTTAAACCTGTATCACACACACACACACACACACACACACACACACCCACACCTACACACACACACTTCTGCTCGGCCAGATTTGATGAAAATAACCACACCAACATGATAATAGTTATTTTTTAACAGTTCGCTACTCTCACACTGTCTCTCCTTCTCTAACGCCCAGTTTCTCTAACTAATCGCTCAGTCTAGAAACCTCTCTACACTTATCGCAAATAAAGTCCTCATCAGCGACAGACAGAGCTAAACGTTACATGTGACATGATGATATGCAAACTACAGCCACAGGCGCAGACATCTTACCTTAGAGTTTTCCGGAGCGAGAAGACGCTGAAAACTCGTTGAAACCGCACAGTCACAGATCTAAGATCAGTGATGTAGTGATTGTTTTAGCAACGATCTCAGCTTAGCGGCGAATATACAAACACTAGTTGTGTGGCCTTGACTTCAACACAAGCTCTAGCCGTTCAGCAGCTCGATCATCCCAGTAGGGTTTTCTGGAAGGAAGTGGATTTCAGACTTTCTTTTTGTTTTGAGGAACCATAAACTCACTACTTTCTCTGTCAAGCTCACTACATCCGGCATGACGGTGTAACGGAGAAACTACATTATTTTGCAGCTTGGTAAGATGCATTTTACACGCAGCTGTAGTTGTGAAAGTGTAGTAACATTCAGGGTCCAAACACGACACGTCAAATTAATAGAACTTATAGTAAATAAATAATGGTTGGTGCACAATCTGTGCATTACTCAGTAACTGTCTATTAAAATATGAATTTCAGTTTTTGAATTTGAATAAAGGAGGTTATATTGATACTTGAACAATGAAGGGAATTTCTCCTTAGTGGGATTAATAAAGTCATTCATTCATTTAGTTGTCCTATTACAATGGCAAATGGTTTTAAATAGAGATGCACCCGAAAATTTGTGCGCTTTGAGACAGTTAAAACTGTGAAAAGCGCCTTACAAATACTCATTATTATTATTATTATTATTATTAAAATATTTGGCCAAAAAGTGCATTTTCGGTTTTGGGCCGAAACACTTTTATTTACCTTTTTATTACTGAATTAAGTTGCGCTTCCCGTTTTGTATCAATAGGGGACGTATTTGTCGCGTGTTTTTATCCGTGTCTGTATAGTGAAGAGGACGGCTTGTAAACGCCTGGCAGAGAGAGTGATACGTGTTAAACTCCGTGCTCCATAAACTGGCCTGGTGTTCACACACGCCGTCTCAAATTGTAATTTGTAGAAATTCCGTAAATACAATGAAAGTTACTATGATTTGCGTGTTAAGTCAGACACATAAGCACAGATGTATTACATGAAACATTACATTTAATACATTAATAAACAGCACCGTTCCCATGTGTGCAGAATATAACCTAATACATTGCAAGTGCAACTTTCTGTATCTTTTTACATTAGAAATAGTCTGTAGAAACTTTACTAGCTAATGTTTGTAGCTGGTGTATGTATGTGCGGTTTCCATGTTTGGGTAGTTACCGCAAACAATGACCAATATTTTAGCCAAATTCTGTTTCAATATTACCGTTTAAAATAGATTTAATGTTACCCAATCTTTCCCCAATGTCACCAAATACCTGAACCCTTGTTTAGAAATGAAGAAATTGTAACTCTTGAAGAAAGGAACTCTTAATGCTGCTGTCCAGATATGTTCACGTTGAACTTCACTGTCTGTAATGCAGCTAATCGTTTCTTTTTTTCTTTGGATTGGAGCAAAATGTGTACCCAATGTGTGCTTAGAGAGCATTTGTGTGTAATTTGAGTTGGACAAAATCGGAAAACTAAAGTGACATGTTTAGTTGTCTAAAAGTATATTAAAACAACAAAAGTTCATTATGTCAAAAGCAGAAGTGATTTTTTAAATAAAATAAGTGGTAAAACTCATAGTTTTACCTTTGATGAAATAGCTGAATAATCATTCAATCGTTCAAAAGCCTACTGATTAATCAATGTAGTAATTGATAATAATAATAAATGTAACCGTCTGCTGCGACTCCTCAAACCCACCCAACGCCCGCTCCGCTGCCCGCCCGGTCTGTTTGCAATTGAGAGAAATTATTGCCCTTAGGAATTTAAATATGGCATGGTTGTCACTGGCTGGTATGCTCAGGATGGCCTGCTTGAAATTTTCAGCAAATTTGGTACGCCTGTGACAAACTAATTTTTGGCTCTCCATTCAAAATTGTTTGCCGAATGCCATTAAGAATGAATGGTGGCTTATGGCCTTTGCCACGCCCACACGGTTAAAGTTACACCACTATTACGACTGGCTTTTCTGCTCAGGATGGCCTTCACTAATTTTCCAGCTAATTTGGTAGGCCTGCGACAAACTAATTTTGGCTCCTCCCATTCAAAATTTCTAATCGATATACAGGGGGCGCTATGGGTGCGATTTGAAAATTTCCTTCACATTGGGATTCAGCATGCCGGGACCTACAATTCATCAAGAGACTTTGATCGCGTCCGATTTAGCGTGTGCGAAGGGGAGCGATTTTAAGATTTGTGAGTTTGAAAAACGCGAAAGCTAACTTCACAGCTGTGTTGCGCGAAAACCGAGACCGCATTATTTTTTGGCCAACGTACGTTTTGTTGCCTACGTCTCTAGATGTGTCTGGCAAATTTTCAGCTCATTCGGTCAAACTCAAAATGACTAGTTCGATATAATGCGTGTGGTGTGAAAACGCAGTTTCCAAAAGTTGAACTTTGAGCTATGATGACCGACTTCCTGTTGGTTTGGCGAGGTTGACATGATAGGCTGTTTTACTTGCCCCGACATGGTGTGTATGTGTACCGGATTTCGTGGGGCTGCGATAAAAAAAGTTCTGCGCGAGTTGCCATTGACTCAATGCATTTTTTGAGGGGGCGTGGCTCAGCAACCGTATTTTGGTCAGTGGCGAAACCGCCTTTCTCGACAAGCTCGATTTTGATTGGACATCGTCATGAAAGGAATTTTTGTTTCATTTTTATTCGTTGACGAAAGTGTCAATAAATGTAGTTAATGTTTTCGTCCCTATGTAAAGTTTTTACAGAGTTCTCGTTTTGTTTTCGTCAGGGAAAAAGTGTTGTACTGTTTGACGATTGTCTGCTCTTGTCCAGGCCGCACGGTGAGGATGGTGGCGGATGGGAATTCTCCTCAACGTTGTGCTGCCACATTCCCAGAGCTCCTCCTTCTATGATCGAACGCCCGAGCCTCCTAGTCGCCCACAAACAGATTCCGAGTGTACAAGCGGAAAGTTCTGATCCTGACGGTGGTGGTGGTGGCGGGCTGCGGATTCGCCGTCTGGAGCAGCAGGAGAGCCGAGAACACCGCCAGCGCCTTCCCCAAGGAGCCGGAAGCTCCCAAGCGCAGAGTCGCCAACGCCATGCCCCCGGCCCCGCCCGAGAACAGCATCCTGCTCTACAGAGCCATGGACTTCCAGCTGAACTTTGACCAGACGCTGAGGAACCAGGACAGGTTCTGGTGCCTGCTGGTGGAGAGCCTGCGCAAGGCCCGCGGAGTGGAGAACCTGCTGCTGGTCTTCAGCCACGACTTCTGGTCGCCCGAGATCAACCGCATCGTGGCCTTGGTGGACTTCTGCCTGGTCCTGCAGATCTTCTACCCCTTCAGCATCCAGCTCTACCCCGCAGAGTTCCCGGGCACAGACCCTCGAGACTGCCCACGGGACATCCCGAAGGAGGAGGCGCTGAGCCTGGGCTGCCTGAACGCAGAGTACCCGGACTCCTTCGGCCACTACCGCGAGGCTCAGTTCACCCAGACCAAGCACCACTGGTGGTGGAAGCTGCACTTCGTGTGGGACGGCGTGCGGGCGCTGAAGGGCCACCGGGGCCTGGTGCTGCTGGTGGAGGAGGACCACTACCTCGCCCCCGACTTCTACCACCTGCTGAAGCTCATGGTGCTGCTGAAGAAGGAGCAGTGCCCTGAGTGCGACCTCTTCTCCCTGGGCGGCTACGAGCACATCGGCTACTCGAGCAAGGCCGACAAGGTGGAGGTGAAGGCCTGGAAGCACAACATGGGCATGGCGATGGGCAGGGACACCTACCACCAGCTCCTGCGCTGCGCCGACACCTTCTGCACCTACGACGACTACAACTGGGACTGGTCCCTGCAGCAACTCTCCGTCAGCTGCCTGCCCTCCTTCCTGAAGGTGATGGTGAGCGAGGCTCCTCGGATCTTCCACACCGGAGACTGCGGGATGCACCACCGCAAGCAGGTGTGCTCGCCCGAGAGCCAGAAGACCAAGGTGGAGAACATCCTGCAGGGCAGCGCCAACCGGCTCTATCACGAACACACCAGGAGCGACCGGGACCAGTACGTCAGAATCAACTGGCGAAACATTTCTCCGGACATGACCCGAAACTTCCAGAAGAAGAACACCAACAACCTGAACACTCCTTACGACTACGGCTCCATCATGCACTACGGCAGAACGGCCTTCGCCCTCCATCCTGGACGGGAAACCATCACTCCCATTCGTCGTGACGTGGTGCAGATCGGACAGATGCAGGAACTTTCCAGCATCGACATCCTGAGAATCAACAAGCTGTACAACTGCGTCAAGTCCGAGGCCTCACGTTTCTGTTCAAGCCGAGTCAAGCATTTGGTTTGTTTAGTGTGTTTGAGCTTTTTTTCAACTCAGTTTTGAAATGTGTAAGGGTTCACGGTGAGGGTTAGGTCAAATATGATGAACAGAAAGTGAGAGAGAAAGTGAAAGACAGTCTCTCCAGGATTTAGCGATTGTGTGATCGCGCCAATTCACGCGAAATCAGCGAAACTCTGCGATTTATTACCGACCTTGCAATTTCATCCAATCACCGTGAATTTATCGCAATTTCGATCAATCCGTGTGGTCCGACCGTCACAGCACGCAGCAGTGTTTTCGCACAGATGGTCTTCATTACAGTGACGGGAGGTTCGGCTCCTTTCACAGATTCGACTCTTTGATCTCGTTTAACTCTTTCAGACGGTTCGGCGCGTGAACACACCATGTGACCTCAAACCCGCGGTTCCTTTCACCGCGAGCACTCGATCGTTTCCACACCTGCCGCTCTGTTTAATCGCCGTTATCATTACAACTATCCAATGGCGTATATAAAAAATATAAAACAGCGTTTCTCAAGACTGACGTAATGACACACTTCACTATTAAACTTATTATTTGTTTCAGATATACTGAATTAGTTGCTTCATTGGATAATTTTCCAGCAATTTGGTAGGCCTGCGACAAACTAATTTTGGCTCCTCCCATTCAAAATTTCTAATCGATATACAGGGGGCGCTATAGGTGCGATTTCAAAATTTCCTTCACATTGGGATTCAGCATGCCGGGACCTATAATTCATCAAGAGACTTTGATCACGTCCGATGTAGCGTGTGCGAAGGGGAGCGATTTTAAGATTTGTGATTTTGAAAAACGCGAATGCTAACTTCACAGCTGTGTTGCGCGAAAACCGAGGCCGCATTATTTTTTGGCCAACGTACGTTTTGTCGCCTACGTCTCTAGATGTGTCTGGCAAATTTTCAGCTCATTCGGTCAAACTCAATATGACTAGTTTGATATAATGCGTGTGGTGTGAAAACGCAGAGTTTCCAAAAGTTGAACTTTGAGCCAAGATGGCCGACTTCCTGTTGGTTTGGCGAGGTTGACATGATAGGCTGTTTTACTTGCCCCGACATGGTGTGTATGTGTACCGGATTTCGTGAGGCTGCGATAAAAAAAGTGCTGCGCGAGTTACCATTGACTCAATGCTTTCATTTTTTAGGGGGCGTGGCTCAGCAACCGTATTTTGGTCAGTGGCGAAACCCCTTTCTCGACAAGCTCGATTATGATTGGACATCGTCACAAAAGGAATTTTTGTTTCATTTATTCGTTGTGTAACGCGTCGGCACGGGTTCTCGCAAAATAACAGGCGGAGGATGGGAAGATCACCAAGAATCTTTAATGGGCCATGTTTCCGTCCGCGCACCGGTGGAGAGGGTTACAAATATGAAAATAAGTAAAAGTAAAATAAAGATGGGACCAAACGGCGTCAGAGCTACATGCTCGTCTCCTCTCGTTCTTGGTCCTTCTCTCTGACGTCACCCCGTCAACGTCATTACGTCACTGCGGCCACGATGTCTAAAGGTACATAGTACAGGTTCCGAACGTTACAGATGACGAAAGTGTCAATAAATGTAGTTAAGTTTTCGTCCCTATGTAAGGTTTTTACATAGTTCTCGTTTTTGTTTCGTCAGGGAAAAACGTGTTGTACTGTTTGACGATTGTCTGCTCTTGTCCAGGCCGCACGGTGAGGATGGTGGCGGATGGGAATTCTCCTCAACGTTGTGCTGCCACATTCCCAGAGCTCCTCCTTCTATGATCGGACGCCCGAGCCTCCTAGTCGCCCACAATGAGATTCCGAGTGTACAAGCGGAGAGTTCTGATCCTGACGGTGGTGGTGGTGGTGGGCTGCGGATTCGCCGTCTGGAGCAGCAGGAGAGCCGAGAACACCGCCAGTGCCTTCCCCAAGGAGCCGGACGCTCCCAAGCGCATGATCGCCAACGACATGCCCCCGGCCCCGCCCGACAACAGCATCCTGCTCTACAGAGCCATGGCCTTCCAGCTGAACTTTGACCAGACGCTGAGGAACCAGGACAGGTTCGGCAGTGTCCGGCAGAAGGACGACCTGGTAGTGGTTGTGCAGGTCCACAACCGTCCAGACTACCTGCGCCTGCTGGTGGAGAGCCTGCGCAAGGCCCGCGGCGTGGAGAACCTGCTGCTGGTCTTCAGCCACGACTTCTGGTCGCCCGAGATCAACCGCATCGTGGCCTCGGTGGACTTCTGCCTGGTCCTGCAGATCTTCTACCCCTTCAGCATCCAGCTCTACCCCGCAGAATTCCCGGGCACAGACCCTCGAGACTGCCCGCGGGACATCCCGAAGGAGGAGGCGCTGAGCCTGGGCTGCCTGAACGCCGAGCACCCGGACTCCTTCGGCCACTACCGCGAGGCCAGTTCACCCAGACCAAGCACCACTGGTGGTGGAAGCTGCACTTCGTGTGGGACGGCGTGCGGGCGCTGAAGGGCCACCGGGGCCTGGTGCTGCTGGTGGAGGAGGACCACTACCTCGCCCCCGACTTCTACCACCTGCTGAAGCTCATGGTGCTCTGAAGAAGGAGCAGTGCCCGAGTGCGACCTCTTCTCCCTGGGCGGCTACGAGCACATCGGCTACTCGAGCAAGGCCGACAAGGTGGAGGTGAAGGCCTGGAAGCACAACATGGGCATGGCGATGGGCAGGGACACCTACCACCAGCTCCTGCGCTGCGCCGACACCTTCTGCACCTACGACGACACAACTGGGACTGGTCTCTGCAGCACTCTCCGTCAGCTGCCTGCCCTCCTTCCTGAAGGTGATGGTGAGCGAGGCTCCTCGGATCTTCCACCGGAGACTGCGGGATGCACCACCGCAAGCAGGTGTGCTCGCCCGAGAGCCAGAAGACCAAGGTGGAGAACATTCTGCAGGGCAGCGCCAACCGGCTCTTCCCCAAACAGCTGCTGATCACCAAGAGGCTCCCGGCCAAAGCCGTGGCTCCTCACGTGAAGAACGGCGGCTGGGGGGACGTCAGGGACCACGAGCTCTGCAAGAGTTACCTGCGGCTGCAGTGATGGCCTTCTTCTTCTTCTTCTTCTTCTTGTCTGTTCTTATTTAAATCTGGTGAATGATGTGAGGTGGACCTGCTGGTGATGAGGATCGTGGCTGCCGTCGCTCTTTTCCGTGCCATTTTAGAAGACTGGATTTGTACGTTGGGTTTTAAACGCATGACGATCTAACGCTGGTGTGTTTGCTACGGATCCTAATTCACTTTCTGCTGAAGGTTCAGCCATTTTTGATATGCAGATGAGATCTTTTCTACGTGTGTGATATGCTGGATGTGCTTTATATTCTCATGATCCCGAGGCTTTGAGACATTAAACTGCACTGACAAACGCTTCCCGTCTCTTCCTTCATCGGACCAGCCGTGAGATTAGGAGTGTAAAGTTAAGGGTTTTGTCAACTTTTACCCAAATGAACTCACAATCACATTGATTTAAAGGGAGTTTACACAACGCCGTGGATTAATATTTGTGCCGTTGTTTAGATTAGGATTTCTTATTTAACTCAAGGCGTCATTTGGAAAGATTAATTAACCCTCTTCATATGTTCGTTTCAGAGGAACATCAATAATGTTCGTGGGTCAATTTGGCCCGGAGCCTTTTATTATGCATATCTTTTCTTTGGTCATTTATCAGACGCTTTAATCCAAAGCAAACATTGTCATTACAATTTTTTTGTACAATTCAACAAATTCCTCCTGGGAATCAAACCCATGATCCGGTGTTTGAAACACCAGCGCTCTACAGACTGAACTACTGGTAAAGCATATGTGTCAGAAACCAAAAAGTTCGTCAAAATTGTGTGTGTGTGTGTGTGTGTGTGTGTGTATGTGTGTGTGACAGCGGTGTTTTATGTCTTATTGTTGCAAAGAAACTATTAGTATTTGATCTTTCTGACTCTTTAGCTTCCATTTTTTCTGAAATGTCAAATTGATCCAAACATCTTTGTAACAAAAACGTGTAGCGGGCGTTACAAATATGTCTACTGTAACATTTTTTTTATATGTAGATAGAAAAGCTTTTTTTTATTTGTAGATATAAAATATGTAGATTTTTTAAAAATGTTTTTACCTTTTAACAAGGGTCAATTTGACCCGAACTAAATCTTTGTAATATAAACATGTAGCTGGTGTTACCAATTTGTCAACTGAATTGTTATATTTTCACAAGATGATTACATTAAATAAGCCAAGCAGGAGAAGTTTCAAAGTATTTCCAAGTATTTTTACAATATTTTAAAAGTATTTTTCAACTTTGAAAACGGGTCAATTGGACCCAAACATAATAGGAGGATTAATTTAATCAAATGTTGTTTAACTTTGTTAACTAAATTCACGTCTGTGGGAAATAGTATCTAATTATGAAATAAAAAGATTTTAAACATTCAGGCCCAGAAATGCTGGAAATGGCTTCAGCGTCTTTGCACTTTTGGCACATATTTGTATATCTCTTGGTTTTTTTGCATTATAATAATAATAATGCACAGTTGCTTTATTGATTTCGTTGCACCGTTTAGCAACAGCAGTAAAGATGATCTTATCCTATCTCATGCTGTTTTAATTTTTTTGAGTTCATTCACCAAGATTTGATGTTTGTATTGGATTTTTCTGTATTTCTATATATATACACTATTCTATATTTGGCTTCAAAATAAAAACGATAAAAGAAAACTTGCGTGTTCATTCGGTTTCTGAAAACTGAATTGTAAATGTTCATTTACGTGCAGACTAGAAGATGCTTTTGAATGTTTGTCTATCTGGCCAAATTAGGAAATTGTGGTTGTGCGAGGGTTTCTTTTAATGAATGATAATGTATAGCTGTGATGGAATATCTTTAAAATCTTGTAATATCAAATATGTGGAAACCCGAGGAAACATGAGTCCAGTAATGCGCAAACTCAATGGACACGGGAACGACGCGGAGAAGGACTGACGACTGATCACACACACATACACAGATCTCACACATCTGATGCCGGACCTTCCCCTCAGTCTGCCCCGCCCCTCAGCCACGCCCAACACTCCCATCTGGGCATCACACAGAGTCAGAAGCGGCACAGAGACTCATCATCATCATCTCATCATCATCATCATCATCATCATCATCAGCTGTTTCTGTTTGTTTCAGCTCCACATCAGGATCAGAGAGTCAGATCACAGTCAGATCCTGCAGAGAAACCTTGCGCTCGCTCCACAGCTCCAGAGAAGGAAAAGATAAATGGTTACATTGTTTTCCTATTTGATGTCCTAACGTAATATTTATGCATTTTTGTTTTTATTTATACACAAGAAAACACAAAAAAACATAATAATAAAAAATAATAATAATAATATAATATAAAGTAATATATTCCGAATCTGAACATATTTCACCGGGTTACAGTGTGAAAAACCCTAAGTGAAAAAGCTTTTCATGTAAATACAATTGTTCAATTTACATTACAGTACATTTTTCCCAAATGTATTGAAAATACTTACCCCTGGATGTGAATCCATATGTAAAACTAGGCATATTATAGAGGATATTTTTCGATAGCGTTTCAATCTAAATGACATTCCGCTGAGTCATGATGAAGTCACACTGCGCAATATTAGCGGCGTAAACGGAAAGTGCTATAAAACAAAATTGAAGTCTTGTGTTGCTCAAAACATCGACACCTTATTCCCTGGTAAGGCTTTCTGCAATAATGCTTTCACTAATCTAACAAAAGGTACTTTGTAACAATACATCATAGTTTTCAAACCTTTACTGTTTTTAAACATAGAATAATAAAATTAGGTTAAGTTAATATGTGCGCTATGAGTTAAAAACTGTGAAAAGCGCCTTACAAATGCTCAGAACTTGAACTTAATACGCATTTAATACAGTTCTAATGAGTAAACACTAGTCTGTAATGGTGCAATGCTATTACAACACAAAATGCTTTAATAATCAAATAAAACGTCTGAAAAAATCAATTTGCTCAGTTTAGCTCAAATTGTATGTTATTATAAATAATTAATGGTATTTAGCTATGTGAAGACGCATCGAAACATGTAAAAATATAGGAAATAAACGAATACCTATATGCAACACTTTATTTCTATATTATTATGTCCCGGGGTTTTTCAAATTGAACATGTTCAAATGAGTCCCGCAGCACAATCTTGTAACATCTGTAACACGCCGCACACGCCCAAGAAAACCTCAGCGGTGTGCCGTCAAATAACAGTAACAAACAAGTAACATTATAGAAACACATTTAACAAATTATAAATGACATTTTGAACTGGATGAATGGCATATTATGAATGCGTTTGTTTGTAACGCTCCAAGGCTTGCAGATGTGCATCAGTGAGACGTACGTGTTCTGCCTTTGTTCCTCATGAAGTTTGTGTCAGAAAAGTTCGTTCACTTTTTTTGTGTTTGGATTTTTGACCCAATGTTTACGTGGAGGCGGGCCCTTCTCTGAATGGCTGTTGAGAATGTGATTGACAGCTGCATTCACTGTGAGAATGTGATTGACTGGAAGAGGGGGAGGAGTTTAGAGAACACCTTCATCACTACTTCATTGCTGCTTAAAACTCGCCTGTGATGTCACTGATTCCGTTTTAATCCCCCCACAATCACTTCATGTAGAACCATCAGTCGAGATGGCCAATCATTTTCTGCAATTTTTTTCTGATAACGTTGTCTCCGCAAGGGCAAGTATCTCAGCTCCTGCCTCTGACCCCTCACAATGTGCCGCTCTCTCAGCCGTGTTTCATCAATTTGTGTTTTTAGAGGAAGTGATCAGCCATATCAATGCCATCCCTCCTCGTCTTTTTAAGTAGGTTTTTCCCAGTATTGGGCTGACGGTTTTGTCCATCACTAGCAGTCTTGATTCTGGTGTTGTTCCAGTCCGTTGTAAACATGCAGTAGTGCTGAAGAAACCAGGGCTTGATCAAACCCTTCTGGACAACTTTAGGACCATCTCCAAGCTGCCCTTCGTCTCTACAATTCTAGAGAAGATAGTGTATATGCAGTTAAAAAAAAATTAGATCAGCAAAAAGTTTTTCAATACGGTTTTAAGCCCTGTCATAGCACTGAGTCTGCACGTTTAAGAGTATTTAATGACAAATCCTCCTGGCAACTGATGCCGGTGGCCCTGCAGTCCTGGTTCTGCTAGATCTGACCGCTGCATTCCATAATGTGGACCATAGTATTTTAATTTCCCTAGTGTGTCTCCATGGTATTGCCCTTGATTGGTTCAAGTCACATCTAGCTGGTAGATCCATGTGCGTGAACCTTGGCTGCTATGAGTCTTCCACTGCTCAGCTGTGTTACGGTGTCCCCCAGGGCTCAATTCTGGGACCTCTACTATTCTCACTGTACATTCAATTTTTAGAAAACATGGAATCTCGTTCCATTGTTACGCAGATGACTGTCAGATCTACATGCCTCTGAAAAAAGGGGATGCCTGCTCCTTTATATTCATTTTTGTCATGTCTTGATGACATCAAAGCCTGAATGTCTTTAAGTTTCTTAAAATGTAATAGTAAAAAAACTGAAGTTGTGTTGTTTGATCCGAGCCGGTGTAGTAAAGGTCGCCCGGTTGACCTAGAAAATAGACCTAGAACATTTCCGTTAATTAAGAAAAAATCCATTTTCACCCATTCGTGAAAATTATAGGTTTTCTTTCTTTTCTCTGCCCTTCTTAACAACATACTTGCAATAAACCACCAAGAACCTCAAAATCAACTGTTGGTTTGAAAGACACATCTCTCAAAGGAAAAAAAAAACATGTATGTCAAATGAACAATCAATAAAAAAACATTTTCAAGATGATTCCAAAAAAGTCCAGTGCACACATGGCAATTGCAAAGTTTTGCTTCTTTATTACCAAAGTGCGCCGTGACTTCATGTTTGCAAAAACAAAACCTCTTTGTCCAAAAGTCCTTTTTTTCTCTAATTCAATGCACGTCAAACAAACAGTGCCACGCTCATAATTGTACTAGCATTAACATCTTGTGATGTCTTCTCTGTCTGAATATTATTTTAGCCATATGTTTGAAATCTCGTTGTTTTTTGGATCAATAGTCCCTTTGGTTACTCACAATTAGACTTGTGCATTAGGACGCCTCCTGTAATCAAGTCTCAAGAGAATATATAAGAACCAGTTCCAAATGCTGACAGACCCAAAACCAACACAGGAAGCGTCCAGAAGAAACATGGACTCCACAGCCTTCATCTCCATTCTGCTTCTGCTGTTTGCTTTCTGCCAGGCGTCTCCCGTCCAGGTGAGATCTTGTCCAGTCTGTCTGTCTAGCGAGAGGAACTTCCACGCTCAGTTTCACGCTCTTCTGATCAACAGCACGAGTGGTTTGAAGAAGACAGACCTAGGCCTGTGGATATCACCACACAGATTCTGAACATCAACAGCGGTCAGACTCTGTAGAAGCTACAGCTCACATCGGTGTCACACCAGTAAAACCTCACGAGATGCTTTTCCACAGGATCGTCGGAGCTCCTGACTGAAGGAGACGTGTGTGCCCAGGACCAGAAATGCTCTCGTCTGCCCAGCCAACAGCTGTTTCTGGTTGAAAAACTCATACAACATCGTGCAAGTTCCTTACGTCATCAGCAGCAACTTCTGCACGTAACAATCTCAATCTCAGAAGGTTACGCTTGCAATGCTTTCAACCTTTCCGTCCTTTTGCAGCGTCTGATGACAAGCTGGTGATAACACGTGCCATGGAGGGCTTCCACACCAACACCTGCATCCAGTTTCTCCCCAGAACGTCTGAGAGCGACTACATCAGCATCGAGAACCTGGACAGGTGAGGACCAGCACAGAGACTCAAAGCTTCACGTGGTGCAGAACTGAAGCTCTTCCTCTTCAGGTGCTACTCATCTATTGGTAAGACTGGAGGCTCTCAGGTGGTGTCTCTCAGAACGCCCCGCTGTGTCCATCACGGCGTCGTCCAGCACGAGCTCAGTCACGCCCTGGGCTTCGTTCTGGAGAAATCAATGGGGCGACAAGAAGTGGTGTCTTTTTGTTGAATCGTTGTTCTGTTCAAGTTGTACTTACCTGTGTACTGAAGAAATTTGATTGTGGTGTGGGTTAGGGTTAGGGTTGCCTGTAGGGATATTTAAAGTCCAGCAG
The DNA here is from genome assembly GCA_028031935.1 of Paedocypris micromegethes. NCBI lineage: Eukaryota > Metazoa > Chordata > Actinopteri > Cypriniformes > Paedocypris > Paedocypris micromegethes. Next base: position 120,157 of record CM051505.1, read on the forward strand.
GTGTCAGTATTCAGCGACACTGTATCGACACAGTAGTGATGGGAAGTTTGATTCTTTTAACGGATTCGAATCTTTAATTCTCGAACAGTAAGACTAAGAGACTTTTTTCTGTGTTAAGAGCCACATCACACACACGAGCACACGTAAACATCATACCATTCCTTAAACTTGTATCACACACACACACACACACACACACACACACACACACACACACACACACACACATAGACCTCTGCTCGGCCAGATTTAATGAAAATAACCACACCAACATGATAATATTAGTTGTTTTTTAACAGTTCGCTACTCTCACACTGTCTCTCCTTCTCTAACGCCCAGTTTCTCTAATTAATCGCTCAGTCTAGAAACCTCTCTACACTTATCGCAAATAAAGTCCTCATCAGCGACAGACAGAGCTAAACGATACATGTGACATGATGATATGCAAACTACAGCCACAGGCGCAGACATCTTACCTTAGAGTTTTCCGGAGCGAGAAGACGCTGAAAACTCGTTGAAACCGCACAGTCACAGATCTAAGATCAGTGATGTAGTGATTGTTTTAGCAACGATCTCAGCTTAGCGGCGAATATACAAACACTAGTTGTGTGGCCTTGACTTCAACACAAGCTCTAGCCGTTCAGCAGCTCGATCATCCCAGTAGGGTTTTCTGGAAGGAAGTGGATTTCAGACTTTCTTTTTGTTTTGAGGAACCATAAACTCACTACTTTCCCTGTCAAGCTCACTACATCCGGCATGACGGTGTAACGGAGAAACTACATTATTTTGCAGCCTGGTAAGATGCATTTTACACGCAGCTGTAGTTCTGAAAGTGTAGTAACATTCGGGGTCCAAACACGACACATGTTGATCTGAGTTCTGATGCATCAAAGTTTACTCACACTCAAATTAATAGAACTTATAGTAAATAAATAATGGTTGGTGCACAATCTGTGCATTACTCAGTAACTGTCTATTAAAATATGAATTTCAGTTTTTGAATTTGAATAAAGGAGGTTATATTGATACTTGAACAATGAAAGAAATGTCTCCTTAGTGGGATTAATAAAGTCATTCATTCATTTAGTTGTCCTATTACAATGCCACATGGTGTTAAATAGAGATGCACCCGAAAATGTTCAGCCGAAACACTTTTATTTACCTTTTTATTACTGAAGTAAGTTGCGCTTCCCGTTTTGTATCAATAGGGGACGTATTTGTCGCGTGTTTTTGTCGGTCTGTATAGTGAAGAGGACGGCTTGTAAACGCCTGGCAGAGAGAGTGATACGTGTTAAACTCCGTGCTCCACAAACTGGCCTGGTTTTCACACACGCCGTCTCAAACTGTAATGTGTAAAAATTCCTTAAATACAATGAAAGTTACTATGATTTGCGTGTAAAGTCAGACACATAAGCACTGATGTATTACATGACATTTAATACATTAATAAACATGTATTAGAAACTTTACTAGCTAATGTTTGTAGCTCGTGTATGTATGTGCTGTTTCCATGTTTGGGTAGTTACCGCAAACAATGACCAATATTTTAGCCAAATTATGTATAAATATTACCGTTTAAAATAGATTTACTGTTACCCAATCTTTCCCCAATATCACCAAATACCTGAACCCTTGTTTAGAAATGAAGAAATTGTAACTCTTGAAGAAAGGAACTCTTAATGCTGCTGTCCAGATATGTTCACGTTGAACTTCATTGTCTGCAATTCAGCTAATCATTTCTTTTTTTCTTTGGATTGGAGCAAAATGTGTACCCAATGTGTGCTTAGAGAGCATTTGTGTGTAATTGAGTTGGACAAAATCAGAAAACTTAAATAAAATGACATGTTTAGTTGTCTAAAAGTATATTAAAACAACAAAAGTGCATTATGTCAAAAGCAGAAGTGATTTTATTAATAAAATAAGTAGTAAAACGCATAATTTTACCTTTGCTGAAATGGCTGAATAATCATTCAATCGTTCAAAAACCTACTGATTAATCAATGTAGTAATCGATAATAATAATAAATTTAACCGTCTGATGCGACTCCTCAAACCCACCCAACGCCCGCTCCGCCGCCCGCTTGGTCCGTTTGCAATTGAGAGAAATTATTGCCCTTAGGAATTTAAATACGGCATGGTTGTCATTGGCTGTTATGCTCAGTATGGCCTGCCTGAAATTTTCAGCAAATTTGGTACGCCTGTGACAAACTAATTTTTGGCTCTCCATTCAAAATTGTTTGCCGAATGCCATTAAGAATGAATGGTGGCTTATGGCCTTTGCCACGCCCACACGTTTAAAGTTACACCACTATTACGACTGGCTTTTCTGCTCAGGATGGCCTTCACTAATTTTCCAGCAAATTTGGTAGGCCTGCGACAAACTAATTTTGGCTCCTCCCATTCAAAATTTCTAATCGATATACAGGGGGCGCTATAGGTGCGATTTCAAAATTTCCTTCACATTGGGATTCAGCATGCCGGGACCTATAATTCATCAAGAGACTTTGATCACGTCCGATGTAGCGTGTGCGAAGGGGAGCGATTTTAAGATTTGTGATTTTGAAAAACGCGAATGCTAACTTCACAGCTGTGTTGCGCGAAAACCGAGGCCGCATTATTTTTTGGCCAACGTACGTTTTGTCGCCTACGTCTCTAGATGTGTCTGGCAAATTTTCAGCTCATTCGGTCAAACTCAATATGACTAGTTTGATATAATGCGTGTGGTGTGAAAACGCAGAGTTTCCAAAAGTTGAACTTTGAGCCAAGATGGCCGACTTCCTGTTGGTTTGGCGAGGTTGACATGATAGGCTGTTTTACTTGCCCCGACATGGTGTGTATGTGTACCGGATTTCGTGAGGCTGCGATAAAAAAAGTGCTGCGCGAGTTACCATTGACTCAATGCATTTTCATTTTTTAGGGGGCGTGGCTCAGCAACCGTATTTTGGTCAGTGGCGAAACCGCCTTTCTCGACAAGCTCGATTATGATTGGACATCGTCACAAAAGGAATTTTTGTTTCATTTTTATTCGTTGTGTAACGCGTCGGCCACGGGTGTCTCGCAAAATAACAGGCGGAGGATGGGAAGATCACCAAGAATCTTTAATGGGCCATGTTTCCGTCCGCGCACCCGGTGGAGAGGGTTACAAAATATGAAAATAAAGTAAAAGTAAAATAAAGATGGGACCAAACGGCGTCAGAGCTACATGCTCGTCTCCTCTCGTTCTTGGTCCTTCTCTCTGACGTCACCCCGTCAACGTCATTACGTCACTGCGGCCACGATGTCTAAAGGTACATAGTACAGGTTCCGAACGTTACAGATGACGAAAGTGTCAATAAATGTAGTTAAAGTTTTCGTCCCTATGTAAGGTTTTTACATAGTTCTCGTTTTGTTTTCGTCAGGGAAAAACGTGTTGTACTGTTTGACGATTGTCTGCTCTTGTCCAGGCCGCACGGTGAGGATGGTGGCGGATGGGAATTCTCCTCAACGTTGTGCTGCCACATTCCCAGAGCTCCTCCTTCTATGATCGGACGCCCGAGCCTCCTAGTCGCCCACAATGAGATTCCGAGTGTACAAGCGGAGAGTTCTGATCCTGACGGTGGTGGTGGTGGTGGGCTGCGGATTCGCCGTCTGGAGCAGCAGGAGAGCCGAGAACACCGCCAGTGCCTTCCCCAAGGAGCCGGACGCTCCCAAGCGCATGATCGCCAACGACATGCCCCCGGCCCCGCCCGACAACAGCATCCTGCTCTACAGAGCCATGGCCTTCCAGCTGAACTTTGACCAGACGCTGAGGAACCAGGACAGGTTCGGCAGTGTCCGGCAGAAGGACGACCTGGTAGTGGTTGTGCAGGTCCACAACCGTCCAGACTACCTGCGCCTGCTGGTGGAGAGCCTGCGCAAGGCCCGCGGCGTGGAGAACCTGCTGCTGGTCTTCAGCCACGACTTCTGGTCGCCCGAGATCAACCGCATCGTGGCCTCGGTGGACTTCTGCCTGGTCCTGCAGATCTTCTACCCCTTCAGCATCCAGCTCTACCCCGCAGAATTCCCGGGCACAGACCCTCGAGACTGCCCGCGGGACATCCCGAAGGAGGAGGCGCTGAGCCTGGGCTGCCTGAACGCCGAGCACCCGGACTCCTTCGGCCACTACCGCGAGGCCCAGTTCACCCAGACCAAGCACCACTGGTGGTGGAAGCTGCACTTCGTGTGGGACGGCGTGCGGGCGCTGAAGGGCCACCGGGGCCTGGTGCTGCTGGTGGAGGAGGACCACTACCTCGCCCCCGACTTCTACCACCTGCTGAAGCTCATGGTGCTCCTGAAGAAGGAGCAGTGCCCCGAGTGCGACCTCTTCTCCCTGGGCGGCTACGAGCACATCGGCTACTCGAGCAAGGCCGACAAGGTGGAGGTGAAGGCCTGGAAGCACAACATGGGCATGGCGATGGGCAGGGACACCTACCACCAGCTCCTGCGCTGCGCCGACACCTTCTGCACCTACGACGACAACTGGGACTGGTCTCTGCAGCAGCTCTCCGTCAGCTGCCTGCCCTCCTTCCTGAAGGTGATGGTGAGCGAGGCTCCTCGGATCTTCCACGCCGGAGACTGCGGGATGCACCACCGCAAGCAGGTGTGCTCGCCCGAGAGCCAGAAGACCAAGGTGGAGAACATTCTGCAGGGCAGCGCCAACCGGCTCTTCCCCAAACAGCTGCTGATCACCAAGAGGCTCCCGGCCAAAGCCGTGGCTCCTCACGTGAAGAACGGCGGCTGGGGGGACGTCAGGGACCACGAGCTCTGCAAGAGTTACCTGCGGCTGCAGTGATGGCCTTCTTCTTCTTCTTCTTCTTCTTGTCTGTTCTTATTTAAATCTGGTGAATGATGTGAGGTGGACCTGCTGGTGATGAGGATCGTGGCTGCCGTCGCTCTTTTCCGTGCCATTTTAGAAGACTGGATTTGTACGTTGGGTTTTAAACGCATGACGATCTAACGCTGGTGTGTTTGCTACGGATCCTAATTCACTTTCTGCTGAAGGTTCAGCCATTTTTGATATGCAGATGAGATCTTTTCTACGTGTGTGATATGCTGGATGTGCTTTATATTCTCATGATCCCGAGGCTTTGAGACATTAAACTGCACTGACAAACGCTTCCCGTCTCTTCCTTCATCGGACCAGCCGTGAGATTAGGAGTGTAAAGTTAAGGGTTTTGTCAACTTTTACCCAAATGAACTCACAATCACATTGATTTAAAGGGAGTTTACACAACGCCGTGGATTAATATTTGTGCCGTTGTTTAGATTAGGATTTCTTATTTAACTCAAGGCGTCATTTGGAAAGATTAATTAACCCTCTTCATATGTTCGTTTCAGAGGAACATCAATAATGTTCGTGGGTCAATTTGGCCCGGAGCCTTTTATTATGCATATCTTTTCTTTGGTCATTTATCAGACGCTTTAATCCAAAGCAAACATTGTCATTACAATTTTTTTGTACAATTCAACAAATTCCTCCTGGGAATCAAACCCATGATCCGGTGTTTGAAACACCAGCGCTCTACAGACTGAACTACTGGTAAAGCATATGTGTCAGAAACCAAAAAGTTCGTCAAAATTGTGTGTGTGTGTGTGTGTGTGTGTGTGTGTGTATGTGTGTGTGACAGCGGTGTTTTATGTCTTATTGTTGCAAAGAAACTATTAGTATTTGATCTTTCTGACTCTTTAGCTTCCATTTTTTCTGAAATGTCAAATTGATCCAAACATCTTTGTAACAAAAACGTGTAGCGGGCGTTACAAATATGTCTACTGTAACATTTTTTTTATATGTAGATAGAAAAGCTTTTTTTTATTTGTAGATATAAAATATGTAGATTTTTAAAAATGTTTTTACCTTTTAACAAGGGTCAATTTGACCCGAACTAAATCTTTGTAATATAAACATGTAGCTGGTGTTACCAATTTGTCAACTGAATTGTTATATTTTCACAAGATGATTACATTAAATAAGCCAAGCAGGAGAAGTTTCAAAGTATTTCCAAGTATTTTTACAATATTTTAAAGTATTTTCAACTTTGAAAACGGGTCAATTGGACCCAAACATAATAGGAGGATTAATTTAATCAAATGTTGTTTAACTTTGTTAACTAAATTCACGTCTGTGGGAAATAGTATCTAATTATGAAATAAAAAGATTTTAAACATTCAGGCCCAGAAATGCTGGAAATGGCTTCAGCGTCTTTGCACTTTTGGCACATATTTGTATATCTCTTGGTTTTTTTGCATTATAATAATAATAATGCACAGTTGCTTTATTGATTTCGTTGCACCGTTTAGCAACAGCAGTAAAGATGATCTTATCCTATCTCATGCTGTTTTAATTTTTTTTGAGTTCATTCACCAAGATTTGATGTTTGTATTGGATTTTTCTGTATTTCTATATATATACACTATTCTATATTTGGCTTCAAAATAAAAACGATAAAAGAAAACTTGCGTGTTCATTCGGTTTCTGAAAACTGAATTGTAAATGTTCATTTACGTGCAGACTAGAAGATGCTTTTGAATGTTTGTCTATCTGGCCAAATTAGGAAATTGTGGTTGTGCGAGGGTTTCTTTTAATGAATGATAATGTATAGCTGTGATGGAATATCTTTAAAATCTTGTAATATCAAATATGTGGAAACCCGAGGAAACATGAGTCCAGTAATGCGCAAACTCAATGGACACGGGAACGACGCGGAGAAGGACTGACGACTGATCACACACACATACACAGATCTCACACATCTGATGCCGGACCTTCCCCTCAGTCTGCCCCGCCCCTCAGCCACGCCCAACACTCCCATCTGGGCATCACACAGAGTCAGAAGCGGCACAGAGACTCATCATCATCATCATCATCATCATCATCATCATCATCAGCTGTTTCTGTTTGTTTCAGCTCCACATCAGGATCAGAGAGTCAGATCACAGTCAGATCCTGCAGAGAAACCTTGCGCTCGCTCCACAGCTCCAGAGAAGGAAAAGATAAATGGTTACATTGTTTTCCTATTTGATGTCCTAACGTAATATTTATGCATTTTTGTTTTTATTTATACACAAGAAAACACAAAAAAACATAATAATAAAAAATAATAATAATAATATAATATAAAGTAATATATTCCGAATCTGAACATATTTCACCGGGTTACAGTGTGAAAAACCCTAAGTGAAAAAGCTTTTCATGTAAATACAATTGTTCAATTTACATTACAGTACATTTTTCCCAAATGTATTGAAAATACTTACCCCTGGATGTGAATCCATATGTAAAACTAGGCATATTATAGAGGATATTTTTCGATAGCGTTTCAATCTAAATGACATTCCGCTGAGTCATGATGAAGTCACACTGCGCAATATTAGCGGCGTAAACGGAAAGTGCTATAAAACAAAATTGAAGTCTTGTGTTGCTCAAAACATCGACACCTTATTCCCTGGTAAGGCTTTCTGCAATAATGCTTTCACTAATCTAACAAAAGGTACTTTGTAACAATACATCATAGTTTTCAAACCTTTACTGTTTTTAAACATAGAATAATAAAATTAGGTTAAGTTAATATGTGCGCTATGAGTTAAAAACTGTGAAAAGCGCCTTACAAATGCTCAGAACTTGAACTTAATACGCATTTAATACAGTTCTAATGAGTAAACACTAGTCTGTAATGGTGCAATGCTATTACAACACAAAATGCTTTAATAATCAAATAAAACGTCTGAAAAAATCAATTTGCTCAGTTTAGCTCAAATTGTATGTTATTATAAATAATTAATGGTATTTAGCTATGTGAAGACGCATCGAAACATGTAAAAATATAGGAAATAAACGAATACCTATATGCAACACTTTATTTCTATATTATTATGTCCCGGGGTTTTTCAAATTGAACATGTTCAAATGAGTCCCGCAGCACAATCTTGTAACATCTGTAACACGCCGCACACGCCCAAGAAAACCTCAGCGGTGTGCCGTCAAATAACAGTAACAAACAAGTAACATTATAGAAACACATTTAACAAATTATAAATGACATATTTTGAACTGGATGAATGGCATATTATGAATGCGTTTGTTTGTAACGCTCCAAGGCTTGCAGATGTGCATCAGTGAGACGTACGTGTTCTGCCTTTGTTCCTCATGAAGTTTGTGTCAGAAAAGTTCGTTCACTTTTTTTGTGTTTGGATTTTTGACCCAATGTTTACGTGGAGGCGGGCCCTTCTCTGAATGGCTGTTGAGAATGTGATTGACAGCTGCATTCACTGTGAGAATGTGATTGACTGGAAGAGGGGGAGGAGTTTAGAGAACACCTTCATCACTACTTCATTGCTGCTTAAAACTCGCCTGTGATGTCACTGATTCCGTTTTAATCCCCCCACAATCACTTCATGTAGAACCATCAGTCGAGATGGCCAATCATTTTCTGCAATTTTTTTCTGATAACGTTGTCTCCGCAAGGGCAAGTATCTCAGCTCCTGCCTCTGACCCCTCACAATGTGCCGCTCTCTCAGCCGTGTTTCATCAATTTGTGTTTTTAGAGGAAGTGATCAGCCATATCAATGCCATCCCTCCTCGTCTTTTTAAGTAGGTTTTTCCCAGTATTGGGCTGACGGTTTTGTCCATCACTAGCAGTCTTGATTCTGGTGTTGTTCCAGTCCGTTGTAAACATGCAGTAGTGCTGAAGAAACCAGGGCTTGATCAAACCCTTCTGGACAACTTTAGGACCATCTCCAAGCTGCCCTTCGTCTCTACAATTCTAGAGAAGATAGTGTATATGCAGTTAAAAAAAAATTAGATCAGCAAAAAGTTTTTCAATACGGTTTTAAGCCCTGTCATAGCACTGAGTCTGCACGTTTAAGAGTATTTAATGACAAATCCTCCTGGCAACTGATGCCGGTGGCCCTGCAGTCCTGGTTCTGCTAGATCTGACCGCTGCATTCCATAATGTGGACCATAGTATTTTAATTTCCCTAGTGTGTCTCCATGGTATTGCCCTTGATTGGTTCAAGTCACATCTAGCTGGTAGATCCATGTGCGTGAACCTTGGCTGCTATGAGTCTTCCACTGCTCAGCTGTGTTACGGTGTCCCCCAGGGCTCAATTCTGGGACCTCTACTATTCTCACTGTACATTCAATTTTTAGAAAACATGGAATCTCGTTCCATTGTTACGCAGATGACTGTCAGATCTACATGCCTCTGAAAAAAGGGGATGCCTGCTCCTTTATATTCATTTTTGTCATGTCTTGATGACATCAAAGCCTGAATGTCTTTAAGTTTCTTAAAATGTAATAGTAAAAAAACTGAAGTTGTGTTGTTTGATCCGAGCCGGTGTAGTAAAGGTCGCCCGGTTGACCTAGAAAATAGACCTAGAACATTTCCGTTAATTAAGAAAAAATCCATTTTCACCCATTCGTGAAAATTATAGGTTTTCTTTCTTTTCTCTGCCCTTCTTAACAACATACTTGCAATAAACCACCAAGAACCTCAAAATCAACTGTTGGTTTGAAAGACACATCTCTCAAAGGAAAAAAAAAACATGTATGTCAAATGAACAATCAATAAAAAAACATTTTCAAGATGATTCCAAAAAAGTCCAGTGCACACATGGCAATTGCAAAGTTTTGCTTCTTTATTACCAAAGTGCGCCGTGACTTCATGTTTGCAAAAACAAAACCTCTTTGTCCAAAAGTCCTTTTTTTCTCTAATTCAATGCACGTCAAACAAACAGTGCCACGCTCATAATTGTACTAGCATTAACATCTTGTGATGTCTTCTCTGTCTGAATATTATTTTAGCCATATGTTTGAAATCTCGTTGTTTTTTGGATCAATAGTCCCTTTGGTTACTCACAATTAGACTTGTGCATTAGGACGCCTCCTGTAATCAAGTCTCAAGAGAATATATAAGAACCAGTTCCAAATGCTGACAGACCCAAAACCAACACAGGAAGCGTCCAGAAGAAACATGGACTCCACAGCCTTCATCTCCATTCTGCTTCTGCTGTTTGCTTTCTGCCAGGCGTCTCCCGTCCAGGTGAGATCTTGTCCAGTCTGTCTGTCTAGCGAGAGGAACTTCCACGCTCAGTTTCACGCTCTTCTGATCAACAGCACGAGTGGTTTGAAGAAGACAGACCTAGGCCTGTGGATATCACCACACAGATTCTGAACATCAACAGCGGTCAGACTCTGTAGAAGCTACAGCTCACATCGGTGTCACACCAGTAAAACCTCACGAGATGCTTTTCCACAGGATCGTCGGAGCTCCTGACTGAAGGAGACGTGGTGTTGCCCAGGACCAGAAATGCTCTCGTCTGCCCAGCCAACAGCTGTTTCTGGTTGAAAAACTCATACAACATCGTGCAAGTTCCTTACGTCATCAGCAGCAACTTCTGCACGTAACAATCTCAATCTCAGAAGGTTACGCTTGCAATGCTTTCAACCTTTCCGTCCTTTTGCAGCGTCTGATGACAAGCTGGTGATAACACGTGCCATGGAGGGCTTCCACACCAACACCTGCATCCAGTTTCTCCCCAGAACGTCTGAGAGCGACTACATCAGCATCGAGAACCTGGACAGGTGAGGACCAGCACAGAGACTCAAAGCTTCACGTGGTGCAGAACTGAAGCTCTTCCTCTTCAGGTGCTACTCATCTATTGGTAAGACTGGAGGCTCTCAGGTGGTGTCTCTCAGAACGCCCCGCTGTGTCCATCACGGCGTCGTCCAGCACGAGCTCAGTCACGCCCTGGGCTTCTATCACGAACACACCAGGAGCGACCGGGACCAGTACGTCAGAATCAACTGGCGAAACATTTCTCCGAACATGACCGGAAACTTCCGGAAGATGAACACCAACAACCTGAACACTCCTTACGACTACGGCTCCATCATGCACTACGGCAGAACGGCCTTCGCCCTCCATCCTGGACGGGAAACCATCACTCCCATTCGTCATGACGTGGTGCAGATCGGACAGATGCAGGAACTTTCCAGCATCGACATCCTGAGAATCAACAAGCTGTACAACTGCGTCAAGTCCGAGGCCTCACGCTTCTGTTCAAGCCGAGTCAAGCATTTGGTTTGTTTAGTGTGTTTAAGCTTTTTTTCAACTCAGTTTTGAAATGTGTAAGGGTTCAGGGTGAGGGTGAGGTCAAATATGATAAACAGAAAGTGAGAGACAGTCTCTCCAGGATTTAGCGATTGTGTGATCGCGCCAATTCACGCGAAACTCTGCGATTTATTACCGACCTTGCAATTTCATCCAATCACCGTGAATTTATCGCAATTTCGATCAATCCGTGTGGTCCGTCACAGCACGCAGCAGTGTTTTCGCACAGATGGTCTTCATTATAGTGACGGGAGGTTCGGCTCCTTTCACAGATTCGACTCTTTGATCTCGTTTAACTCAGATTCAGACGGTTCAGCGCGTGAACACACCATGTGACCTCAAACCCGCGGTTCCTTTCACCGCGAGCACTCCATCGTTTCCGCACCTGCCGCTCTGTTTAATCGCCGTTATCATTACAACTATCCAATGCCGTATATAAAAAATATAAAACAGCGTTTCTCAAGACTGACGTAATGACACACTTCACTATTAAACTTATTATTTGTTTCAGATATACTGAATTAGTTGCTTCATTGGATCATGGCAGGACCACTAAAAAGGCAGGTGAAGGCAGGGAAAATGAAACCAATTAGGAAACATGAGTTAGGAAAACAATATAAAAAAATGATAGAACATCGGCTTTACTGATGAGATACGCACGACTGTCGCATGTGATTTATTCACTCAATGGTGTTCGGTTTACTCTGTGTCTGATAAGTACATTTATTTTTGATGTAACGAATGGAGGAGCCATTACACCAGCTGTGAGGAAAATACCTAGGCAACGTTTACCTGAAAGAAAAAAGAAAAATGCACTTCATTCTGATGAGAAAATACAATTGATTTAGCTGGAATCTTTGACTTCCTGTGCTTTGGGGCAGTAAACTTGCAAAGAACATTTTTAACACAATTGGTAATGCGATTCTGTTGAGGAAAGTCTGTCTAAAAAATCACAACTGTTCCCGCAACGTTTTGAAAAAGCTCCGGAAAGAGTCTGTGCACTGGACATCATTAAAAAATTATTATTATTAAAAATAGTCTGTAAGAAAATATAATGTCTAAAAGCATTTGCCAACCGTCACATATGAAAAAAACATTGAGGAAAAAACGGTGAAAATGTATTAAGATATATCAGAGGAAAATAAAATGTTCATAAAAAATGTGTGTGTGAGTGTGTGTGTGAGTGTCTGTGCGTGTGTGTGTCTGCGCGTGTCTGTGTGTGTGTGTGTGTGTGTTAGTGTGTGTGTCTGTGTGTGTGTGTGTGTGAGTGTGAGTGATGTGTGTGTGTGTGTGTGTGTGTGTGGTGTGTGAGTGTGTGTGTGTGTGTGTGTGTGAGTGTGTGTGAGTGTGTGAGTGTCTGTGTGTGTGTGTGAGTGTGTGTGTGTGTGTGTGTGTGTGTGTGTGTGTGTGTGTGTGTGATGTGTGGTGTGTGTGAGTGAGTGAGTGTCTGTGTGTGTGTGTGTGTGTGAGTGTGTGTGTGTGAGTGTGCGTGAATGTGTGTCTGTGTGTGTGTGAGTGTCTGTGTGAGTGTGCGTGAGTTTGTGTGTGAGTGTCTGTGTGTCTGTGTGAGTGTGTGTGTGTGTGTTACAGTTCGGATTAGTGTGACAGACAGAAATCTTAAAGCAGAACAACATTAAAGCCTCCAGTTTCTGAGAAAACATCATGTAAAGTAAATCACTGTGATTTACTCCTTATTGGCTTATTTTTTAAGACACGGAATTTCGTTTTCGTGCTAAATGCGCACACATGCGGAAAAAATATATAAAAAGGCTTTTAATAGATTTTCCCACATATATTAAACAAGAAGAGTCAGTCGGTTTGTATTTACCGATCAAAAACGTAGAACGCACTGAATGAACGAGCGTTATGAACGTTATGACGCGGGAGAATCATCCAATAGCGGCCGCCCACCCTCATGAATATTCAGATGCTGCTCGCGCCAGTAGCCCGTGGGGGCGGGGCCGGAAAACGCAACAAAAGCGGACGAGGCGAGATGTCTGCGGCGGGAACGGACGGGCGCGCGCACGGGAAGGGCTGGTGACGTCACGCCACGGAAAGGCTTCGGCGTGACATTTTCCTCGTCGTTTGTGCGTTTGTTCTTGTCGTCATGTCACCGCTGCGTGTTTGATCTGCCGCTTCCTGCCGTGACGCGTCTCTCAGCTTCCGGGAGAATGATGGACGAGTTTGTGACGGAGGAAGAGGAGCCGTGGTACCAACACCGAGACCTGGAGCAGGGTGAGAGAGAGAGAGTGATGAGGAGAGAGATGATGGAGAGAGAGAGATGAGGAGAGAGAGAGAGAGAGATGAGGAGAGAGAGAGAGAGTGTGTGATGAGAGAGAGATGAGGAGAGAGAGAGAGACAGACAGACAGAGAAAGAGAGAGGGGGGAGGGAGTGAGTGTGTGAGAGCGAGAGACAGTGAGTGAGTGAGGGATGAAGGTCAAGGTCAACAGAAGCCGCTGCACTGAACTGCCTCAAATCTGATGGAATTGTTTTGTTTCTTGGGAATTTTTTTGCTTTCAGTTTGTTCGCTTGTTTTTTTTTTTTTTAAATGCACATCTCTCTTTAGTTCCACCTCTCTCTCTCTCTCTCTCTCTCTCTCTCTCTCCCGCTCTCTCTCTCTCTGTCTCTCTCTCTCTCTCTGTCTCTCTCTGTCTCTGACTGAGTTACTGCACATCACATTAGCTGAGAGGAATCAGCGGCGCAGTTACACAACAGGAGCGACGAAGAAGATGAGGAGGAGGAGAAAACTATTCTTACTATTTTAAGAATTAGCCGAGCTGGAACAAAGATTCCATTGTAGAATTAGTAAAGAAAGATTGTCGTTACACGTGATGGTGGATGTGTGAGTGTTTCTAGAGACACGATGGTGTTCTTGTCACACACTCACACACACACACACACACACTCACACACACACACACACACACACACACTCACACACAGACAGACACGCACACACACACTCACACACACACACACACACAGGCGGTGTTTAGTAGGGTTTGCTGGCCATTATCTTCTCAGTCTTCTACTGGTAAAGGGTTAAACTGGAACAGAGATGGGCTGTAGAAGAGCGATGAGATCAGCTCAGTAATACTGCTGCACTAATGGCCTGAAGACTCCTGAGTGAAGGATCTCCTAACTTTACTCAAGTATTACCGGCTAGTTTGTATTGATTGTTAACAATAGACACAGCTTTTACTCTCTACTCCACTACATTAGTGATTGAGTATCTGTCTCTTTACTCCACTACATTAGTGATGGAGTATCTGTCTCTTTACTCCACTACATTAGTGACGGAGTATCTGTCTCTTTACTCCACTACATTAGTGATGGAGTATAGTGTGGACGAGGTGATGTCGGCATCTGCAGGATATGATGAAGGTACTGATGCTGAAGTAGCAGTGTCACTTTATTGCTCATTTGACTTTCAGACTGACATTTTGTTCTTTTTTTAATCTGTTTTGTTCTGCCATGCTGAAACATTGAGGTGTCTAAATTGTAAAAATAAAACCTCATTGTTTCTTGTTTTCACATTTCAGTAAAATATTCAAGTTCTTTTAAAATGGGATACTTTACGACTTCTACTCAAGTCTTCTTGGAAGTGGTGACTTGTAATGGAGTATTTTTTACAGTATCTGTACTTTAACTCAACTGTAGTGATCAGTTACTCTTCACATGCTCAGCTGAAGTGCTTTCTGAAGTGCAGACTTTAGTTCCAATCGTCTTTGTGTAGAAGCTTCTGGAGTCTCCTCTAGATTCCACCCCGTGTGTTCCAGTCTGAACAGCTTTCACAGCGTCTCACAGACCCGGGAGGAAGCAGCTCTCTGGAGCTTGAGACAGCAGGACGTCTCGCTGGTTGGTCCAGGAGATTCTCTCAAAAGCACATGAAGGTCCATCAGGTTGATGATTATATGATGATGGTGAGACCGTGGCCTGTTCTTCACAAGCTCCTCTGTGCTGCTTCTGACCTCATCAGTCTCTTTTAGTCTCGTCTTAGACAAACAGGGATTATAGGAGGACACGCGTGTGGTGTGATGTTCTCTGGCCTGTGCTGTAGATCTTCACCTGGCCAGTAAGGTCTGGTCTGAGCTGAGGTCAGTGTGGTTGAGGAGGACACGCGTGTGGTGTGATGTTCTCTGGCCTGTGCTGTAGATCTTCACCTGGCGGCGGAGCTGGGCAAGACTCTGCTGGAGAGGAACAAGGAGCTGGAGGAGGCGCTACAGCAGATGTACCTCACCAATGAAGAGCAGGTCCAGGAGATCGAGGTACATGTCACCACAGATTTACTCAAGTACTTTTTCTTCCAGCTCGTTACAAGCGCTTCTTTCCGCTGGAGCTGCACCAGTTTGCCTAGTTTTTCCACAAACTGTTGAAATATTCCTATTACGTTTAACAAAAATTGTATTTATTAGATCTTTTGGCACAACCAAACAACAGTCACTTGTTTATTTCGCGTGTGTGTGTATGATTCTGTAGAAAAGTTCAGCTTGTTACGAGCAAAGTTCAAGTTGTGAGCATTTGTTAAGCGCTTTACACAGTATTAACCGTCTCAAAGTACAAACAACAAACTCCCTGAAGCGCACGTGTGTGTGTGTGTGTGTGTGTGTGTGTGTGTGTGTGAGTGTGTGTGTGTGTGAGCGCTGTCAGATGATTCGGTTTAACTGATTAATCACACTTCCCCATCATGATCAAACGACTGAAGCTTGTAAATGTGGATTGTAAAATGCAAATTAATGTAAACTCGACACTAAATAAACACTCGTTTATATTCTGTAATATCATTTAGCAGACGTTTTGGTTCAATTTGCAGTATATTTCCTTTGTTTCTTAAGCGACACACTAGTAATAAAAGTGTGGCGTGTTTTCTCACACGTGCGGACACCACAGGAACCGCATGAATGACGCGTGGAGTACTTTAAACGGATGGCGTGCGTTAATGCGTTGATTTTGCCAGCACTGGTGTGTGTGTGTCAGTACTTGAGCAAGCAGATGGAGATGCTGCGTGAGATGAACGAGCAGCACGCTAAAGTCTACGAGCAGCTGGACGTGACGGCGCGAGAGCTGGAGACGACCAATGAGAAGCTGCTGCTGGAGAGCAAAGCCTCCCAGCACAAGATTGACAGGTGAAGCGTCACCAGCGCGTGAACTTCCCGCAGCCTCGCCTGATTAATATTCATGACGTGGCTTTCCACACACGGCTCCACTTCCTGCCGAAGCTTTCCACGACTCTTTCGTGCTGATCAGTTTTGCGCTGGGCTGCGGGGGCGTGTCCAGGGGCGGTGCCGTGACCCGCTGCCCCTCCTCCCGCAGGCTGACTGGCAGCGTGGAGCTCCTGCAGGCTCAGGTGGAGGCGCTGACGGCGCGGGGGGAGGAGCTACGCTCGCTGGAGGAGCTGCGGGTGCGGAGGGAGAAGAAGGAGAGGAGGAAGACGGTGCACTCCTTCCCCTGCCTCAAGGAGCTCTGCACCGCGCCCAGGTCACGCACCCACACCCCTCACTACACCCGCTCCTCTAGCACATCAAGGGTTGGACCTTCTACACTGCGGCCCGTTAAGTGTTGAGCTCGTAAAAATTAAACGAAAGTCTGATTTTTATTTATTTATTATGTAAATGCGGTTAATCTGTTATGAAGGGTTATTTTTTTTTTTTTTTTAATGTAACACACTTTAAACGGAACCGTAAACACAATGTACGTGAAAGAATTGTACTGGTATATTTTAAACGTTTATTTTTATCCTGTCAGTCTATGGAATCAGATGCCAAAAGTGTCCAACTTAAATTTCTAAGAAACAAACAAAAATCTTGCACTTCTGGCACATGCTTCACGTGGGGGCGGGCCTTGCTCGGATCGGCTGGTGAGAATGTGATTGACAGCCGCTCGGCCACACCCCTTTGTCAAGTGTCAGCAGCACCTGATGTGGCGGGTGAATCTGAAGGTGTGGTGCGTGTGGCGCAGGTACGAGGACGGCTTCAGGCTGTGGGACAGTGACGAGGCTCCGGACGGGGGAGGAGGAGGAGCCGCTGAGGAGGAGGCGGAGCATCTGCAGGTGATGGTGGCGTCTCTGCGGGCCAGCGTGGCGTCGGAGCGCGGCCGGCGCGAGGAGGCGGAGCGAGAGTGCGGCGCGGTGCTGCGGGAGTTCCAGCGGCTGGAGCTCCGCCTCCTGGGGGCGGAGAGCTGCCAGAGGCGGGTGCAGGAGCTGGAGGCGGAGCTGCGGGAGATGCAGCAGGTGCGCAGCAGGTCTCGGGCGTGTCTGCTGAGCGGCGAGGACGGCCTGGAGCAGACGCTACTCAACAGCGCCCCAGAGACGGACGACGCGGGCGTGGCCGGGGCGGGGCAGGGCAGCGAGGAGGCGGCGCCGGTGCGGAAGAGCTGCAGCGACACGGCTCTGGACGCCATCTCCGCGCTCGATGCCTCCGGGAGACGCAAGGGCAGCTACGCCCTCCACGCCAACGGCGTCCGCAAGAGGGGCATGTCCATCCTGCGCGAGGTGGACGAGCAGTACCACGCCCTCCTGGAGAAGTACGAGGAGCTGCTGGGGCGGTGCCGGCGTCACGAGGAGAGCCTGTGCCACGCCGAGGTGCAGACGTCCCGCCCCGTCTCCAGAGACCCTTCCCTGAGGGAGTGCCGCGCCCCGGAGGCCCCGCCCTCCACGCCGGAAGCGCTGGAGGGCATCAGTCGGCAGGTGGAGGCGGTGGACAAGCGTCTGAGCCAGAACACGCCCGAGTACAAGGCGCTGTTCAAGGAGATCTTCTCCCGCCTGCAGAGGACCAAGAGCGACATCCACGCCACCAAAGGCAGGAAAGGGGGGAAGTGACACGCCCCGCCCCGCCCAGTGTAAGCCCCGCCCTCACTCCTTCACTGCAGTAATAAAACACTCTTTGCTTTAAGACGTTTCCACCCGTTCATTACGCTCGCGTGTCGTCCGCGGCCAATCAGATTAATACCAAACATATCAAACTAAAAAGAAATGGATTGAAAAACAAACGCAAACAGAAATGATTCATTTTCGGATTTTATTTAATATTATCTTCATTTGCAATCTTCACATTCTTGTTCAAAGTGCTGCCCAACGAAACAAACAAAAACAACAAAAATGCTTGACTTTTACAGTTGTCATTTTATTTTTTGCTCGCAATCTTGACGTTTTCGTTTGAAACTTTTTTCACTGTTAGCTTTTTTTTTTGCGTTTGTATTTTTGACCCAAGCTTCACACGTGGAGGAGGACCTTGAGAAACATGAAAGATGAAGACTGAGAGTGGAAAAAAAAAAAAAACTAATGTAATTGTGAAGCATTTTCTTTCATTTCATCAATTTACGTTTAATCATTTTGCCACTGATCTGATTCCGTATGTAGGCTGCATTTTAATTCTAAATCAGAAGTGTCTCGGCTCCAGTTGCGCGTGTGCGTCACCCGAAGTTCCCGTGCACACACACACACACACACACACACACTCTCACCACACACACACACACACACTCCACACACACTGTTCTGCATCAATATGCTTCATAACACGTCACTCTGACTCCAAGAGTAACACACAATGTTGAAGTGAAATGAAATCTGACGCTTCAGCAGTTACCGTCTCTAAATGTAAAGCTCAATTAAACGTGTTTTAGTGGTCACTTTCTCTAAATTAGGCATTTCATATTTAATAGTACAGTTATATAGTAGAAACGCTTTAATGTGATGCAGTAAAAGAATGAGCGCAAAGAAACACGTGGTGGTTTGGAGATCAAAAGAAGA
Source organism: Paedocypris micromegethes (assembly GCA_028031935.1). NCBI lineage: Eukaryota > Metazoa > Chordata > Actinopteri > Cypriniformes > Paedocypris > Paedocypris micromegethes. The sequence goes on from CM051505.1 coordinate 139,034, forward strand.
ACTACATTTTCTTATTTTCGTTTCCAAGACGTAGACATTTCTTCGTTCAAAAAATAAACAAGGAAATTTAATCAACTCTCATTTTAAAAAGGTGCCAGAGATTTAAAAACCAAAGCAAACATACGTTTTTTTTTTTTTTTTTAATCAAAATTAATTTTTTTAACATTTTTATTCATCTTGTGGTATAACCGTTTTTATTTTGAATGCAAGTACAAAAAAAAAACCTAATATAATACTAAATGCTAAATGAAAAATCTGAGCAGGATGAAACGAGGGGCAGGAAACACAAGAGCATCATGGGTCGTGAACACTTTATTGTGACATCACAGATGAGCGCAGATCTCCAGCCGTCACAGAACAACACCAGCCAAAGCACCGAAGACGCGTAGAAAACCGCAGAAAGACGGGGGCGGGGCAAGGGATCCGGCCAATCAGAGCCAGGAGCGTCTGAAGGCGCGTCACGTAAGGCCACACGAGGGCGCTACACGCCACACGGGGCGGCAGAAAGGCAGATCGCGGTGGAATGTGAGGAGGAAGAGGAAGGTGAAGGTCACACACACACACACACACTAGAGGTTTTTTTTTGTTGTGTTTTTAACTTTTATATACAAAGAAATGGAAACACGCAGAGATTGTGCAGGTGGTTTGTCCTCACACACACACACACACACAGGTGTAGAAAAGAGGAGGAGGAGGAGGATGAGGACGGAGTGAGGAGGATAATCCTCTGGCGTGAGGCGCTCAGTCCTTCCAGTCCTTCTTGATGGTGATGTTCCACTCCCAGGACAGGTGGTCGTGCTTGTCGTCGTCAGTGAAGCGAGACCTGATGCTGTAGGTGCCGCGGGTCAGAAGACCTCGAGGAGCCTCCTCCAGCGGCGTCAGGAACTCGTACTCGCTGGGGCGCGGCCCGTAGCTGCCCACCATGTAGTCAGACTTATCGACTGAACAACACCAGCGTGTGAGAGCGAGTGTGAGTGTGAGAGCCAGTGTGAGTGTGAGCGGCACTTACTCTTCACTCCTTTCCTGTGGGTGTGCTGCACGTACTTCAGCCCGGACACGATCTCCTTGTTCACCTGTCAACAGCGTGTCAGTGTGTAATAACAACGTGTCATAGTGTGTAATAACAGCGTGTCATAATAGCGTGTCTCGGTGTGTCATATTAGTGTGTCATAACAGCGTGTCGTAGTGTTTCATAACAGTGTGTAATAACAGCGTGTCAGTGTGTCATAACAGCGTGTCGTAGTGTGTCATAACAGTGTGTAATAACAGCGTGTCAGTGTGTCATAACAGCATGTCGTAGTGTGTCATAACAGTGTGTAATAACAGCGTGTCATAGTGTGTCATAACAGCGTGTCATAACAGTGTGTAATAACAGCGTGTCGTAGTGTGTCATAACAGTGTGTAATAACAGCGTGTCATAACAGCGTGTCCTAGTGTGTCATAACAGTGTAATAGTGTGTAAAAGCGTGTGATAATAGCATGTAAAAACATGTAATAGTGTGTAACATGTAAAAGAGTGTATAGTGTGTATGAGCTGCACGTTTAATTGTTTAAAAAAAAAAATTTCGATCTCGATTCCGCCTCTTCACGATCTGAATCCAGTATTTACACTATTCTGCCTATTATAACTCAGGTTTCTGTCAGAGCATCGTTTAAATATTATAAAGGATAGATGATCTTGCGTTACTTCTGTTGTTTTTCAGGGCGTGTCTCGTGGGCGTGATGACGCAGACGCACGTGACGGACACCTGTGGTTTTGCGCAGCTGCGATCACACGCACTAATTAATTAATCAACTCCAACATTTTACTACCTGAAAAAGGATTTTATTCTGAAATGTGTGTGTTTACACTCAGAAAACATCTACAGTTGAGGACAAAATTATTAGCCCCCTAAAATAATCTTTTAAACTGAGCTAATCGTTTTAATCAATTCTAATAATCCTCAACTGGACATAATACTGTACTTGTTCATGTAAATGTTTATTTTTGTTACGTTTAATGGTGATTTTTTTTTCTTTTCAGCATTACTTTTTCATTACATTATATTTTTCATTCTATTTATGTATAATTAAAGCAATTAGTAATACGTGTTATTATATTGCTGTTTGACAACCTGATTGTCAGGGTTGAATATTTAAAATAATAAATAAATAATAAATATTTAGAAAAAAAAAAAACGTGAAAAGAATCGGGAACTTTATTCTAGGCAAAAAAAAAACGTGATTCTCATTTTATCCAGAATCGTGCAGCTCTCGTGTGTAATAGTGTGTAACACCATGTGATAACAGCATGAAAAAGAATGTAACAGTGTGTAACAGCATGTAATAGCGTGTAACAGTGTGTCATAGTGTGTAATAGTGCGTAACTTTCATAGCGTTTAACAGTGTGTCATAGCGTGTAATAGTGCGTCACAGTGTAAAATAGTGTGTAACAGTGTGTCATAGCGTGTAATAGTGCGTCACAGTGTGTAATAGTGTCATAGCGTGTACAAGTGCGTAACTGTCATAGCGTGTAACAGTGTGTCATAGCATGTAATAGTGCGTCACAGCGTAAAATAGTGTGTAATAGTGCGTCACAGCGTGTAATAGTGTGTATTAGCGTGTAATAGTGCGTCACAGCGTGCAATAGTGCGTCACAGCGTGTAACGATGCGTCACAGCGTGTAACAGTGTGTCATAGCGTGTAACAGTGCGTCCCAGCGTGTAATAGTGTGTACAGCGTGTAATAGTGTGTAACAGCATGTAAGTGCGTCACAGCGTGTAATAGTGTGTAATAGTGCGTCACAGCGTGTAACAGTGTGTAATAGCGTGTAATAGTGCGTCACAGCGTGTAATAGTGTGTAATAGCGTGTAATAGTGCGTCACAGCGTGTAATAGTGTGTAATAGCGTGTACTAGTGCGTCACAGCGTGCAATAGTGTGTCATAGCGTGTACTAGTGCGTCACAGCGTGCAATAGTGTGTAATAGCGTGTAATAGTGCGTCACAGCGTGCAATAGTGTGTAATAGCGTGTAATAGTGCGTCACAGCGTGTAACAGTGTGTCATAGCGTGTAATAGTGCGTCACAGCGTGTAATAGTGTGTAATAGCGTGTACTAGTGCGTCACAGCGTGCAATAGTGCGTCGAAGCGTGTAATAGTGCGTCGAAGCGTGTAACAGTGTGTACAGCGTGTAATAGTGTGTGTAACAGCACTCCAGACGCCGCCAGCCTCGCTCTCACCTTGAAGTTGATCTTGATCCTGTACTCCACTCCCTCCTTCAGCACAAATGACTGCTTCTTGTAGGACTCCAGGTCACCTGAGGACAGACGCAGCGGCAGAGGGTCACGTGACTGGCCTGCCTGACCTTACAGAACCCCAAGTAATAATATTAAATTAAGATCTAACAATTGCTTGATTAGCAACATCAATTGTAGCCATTTAGTAAAAATGGTCTCAGCATCAAGTTCTGAGTATTTGTAAGGTTTTCACAGTTTTAACTGTCTCAAAGCACACGTGTGAATATATACAATATATATAACAAGAGAATTGTTGCTTTTTATTGATTTGATCATCTGGTTGTTGGTGTGAAGTAAATGTCTGTGATTATCACTAAAGAGCAGTGAGCGAGCACATATGTGACAGTGTCCAGGTGAAAAACCTCTCTAAAGAGGAACAAACCCTGAGGAGAAATCGTGGAATGAAAAAACGTTTGCGTCTCTGAAATAGACATTTGATATTTTTGACACTGACCGGATTCCATAAATCAGAAGACATGTTTAAAAGGAATCTGAATCGCTTTACTTTGCTATATCTTTGCCATTAACATGCTTTGAATAAAGGTGACCATTAAACCTCATTTAGAAATCACGAACAAAGTAAAACTAAAGGAACTACACTGTTTCTGCTGCGTCGTTGAATTGGACTTCAGATTTCCAGTTCCTTGTGAAGGAAGAGTGAAGGGTAAAGCGTGTGGGTCAGACTCACCCTGCAGGTCAAGGGTCAGCGGTGCGGGGGCCGCCTCACACATCAGGGTCAGCCGGGTCACCTGGACGTTTGGCGCGCTGGGGTCTGAGAGAGAGAGAGAGAGCGTCTGACACACCCACCTGACGCCTCAGGGCGGAGCCGGCGTACCTGCGGCCACAGAGGCGGAGCCTAGCAGCGCCTCCTTGTACTTGCGGAGGCTCTCGTCGTCCTTGTCCAGCTCCTGGATCTCCTGCAGGCTCTTCTGTGCCGGAGCCTTGTAGTTCACCGCCTCAGCGTCCTCGTTCTCCGCAGCGATGGCGGCCAGCTGCTCGGGCGTGGGCTCCTGCTCGGCCATGACTGACACACACACACACACACACACGCCGGGTCGAATCATCTCGGCAGTAAAGGATCATTCATGACGCTGTTTTTGAACTGAAGCGAAAGACCAAACTGAACAGCAGCAGCTATAAACATTTAATGAAAGACGATCTAGAAACATCATCAAATATTTCATCACCATTATTAGAGGAACATTCACGGAAACCTCTCAATTCGGGCTGCACGATGGTGAAAAAATGTGCGATATTGCAATAACAATATTGCCTGCGATATAACATTCACATAAAAAAAAAAATCATCATCCAAATCGTAAAACTACTGATGACTGAAATGACACTAAAATAAACAGGCAATATGTTTTTAATCAAACTGAGCTTAATTTGGGCTAAAAAGTGTCTAGTAGGAGTCAAACATTAAGACTAAAAGCCTCAGCAGATATATTGATTCATGATTATTATCAATAGACTTGCAAAGATGAAACGCATCGCTCGCAAACGTTACCTTTTATTCACATACAGTATAAACACACAATCATCAAGATCAACATGAGCATCTTTTAAACTAAACGTGTCCTTGCCTTTCCTGCTTTTAAACACTAATAAATAATGCAACATATTAAACAAAGTGTTCAGCCTTATAACCGTACAATCACCCAGACTGTCTTAACATTAGCATCTTTTAAACCAAATTCTTGCCTTGACTGTATTTTTTTTATTAAAATAAACAACACAACAGTTTAATGAGGGATATTTTTTAAACCTCTCCAGCCGTGTTTGTTGATTGCAAATAAACCACTTTTGCATTGATTCGCTGGGTCAATTCACTTTGCGGTATTTTTAACTGTTTGCGATACGGCTGTTGCGCGTCCTATTATCACCATAACGATATTTTTCCAATCTATTGTGCATCACTACTCCTAATAGATATTTACCCTGCTAATACTGAAACTCCTAACACACACACACGCTGACGGAGGGATGAAACACAACATGTCTGTGCTCCTGTAGAGAGGTTGATCACCTCAGACAGAACATTCATGTTAAACTCCACGTGCTGCCGATATTTACAGCTAGAAGACGCGTGTAGAGACGTTCCTCTCCTCACACCACAGCCATCAGAGAAGACACTATACTCCAAAACTAAACACACTACAGCTAAAGAGATATCTGGGTGAGAATAGGGATAATATGCATTCCCAAAATGAAAACAACTAACGGCAACAGGTTGTGGAAAAGGCGGGTCAAATCTAAACTGTTCAAAAGAACTGAAACTTAAAACGTTTGCCAGATTTTCTCGACAATCTACTTCTAAAAAAACATCACAAGGACCAGACGATTTCTTTCAGAAAGCGACTCAAAGGTTTGATGAAGGTTGTGAAGGGGTTTGTGTCCTGGCCTCGGCTGAGATGTTGCTTGCTCACTGCTCAACAACTTCATATCACTAAAAGCACTTTTAAATCAGCAGACGGACCAAAGTGCTTAACGTTACAAAACAAGCAGTCACAATCAAAAGCACAACATCCATCTGTCAAACGTTTTAAGACGGTCTGCATCTGCGAAAAGCCTTTAATAGACTGGACTTCTTTCAGCCAGGCGAGTCCCACACACACAC
>CM051505.1:158855-221026 GCA_028031935.1 Paedocypris micromegethes
TGTGTGTGTGTGAGTGTGTGTGTCGTACTGTCGTGGATGAAGCGCACGTTCTCCTCGTGAGCTGGTGTGAAGAGCTCAGTGCTGCTGGTGGGTGAGCGAGGGCTGCTGGTTCTCTTGTACGTGTGCATGCGAGGAGTCGACGAGCTGTAAAACACCACATCATCACACACACACACACACACACACACACACAGTGAAACATCACCATCCCAGCAATCTGCTCAGGAAAAGACAGAAAATGTAGGTAAAATCTGAGGAGAAAGAGTTTCAGCGCTTTAATCGAGTGGATGTGTTTTATTCACACGTGTTGAGGTCGACTTCAGGTCACACGCTAAAACAAAAGCAACAAAAATAAAAATAAAAGGGGGCAAATTGTCTCTTTTCCCACATCTCATGTCTGCCATTCATTAGAAAACAGTGAGATAACTCAGTCCTCCACCACTGAGAGGCGATCTTTCTCTCACATCACATCATCTGACTGTTCTCCGGTAACGGACTCTTTTACCCCTCATTTTTGAACACAGTCTTCAAATAAAATGTCCATTATTTATCTATATTTCCCCCAATTCGCACAGTGACTTTGCGTTGATCTCGTACTAAGAAAAGAGCTATATAAATAAACTTGAACTTATTATTATAACGCTTACGTTGATATTGAAGCTACGTTTTAATAATCTAAATGTCTTCGTCACTCTTACAGCTCTGATTAAATATGAACACACACACACACGCAATCGAACACTATTATTCATTCACAGCTGAAAGGTGATTACAGGGTTCCATCATCAACCAATCAGATCGATCCGTTTAAGAAAGGTTTGATGAGGCGAATGAGGTTATTACGGTTATTGTTACAAATACGTGGTTATATTTCATATGTGTATGTAAGAGTTTGCACTTTGCATTCAAAGCTGATACAAGAAATGCCTCCAATAACCAGGCGTCCAGTAACAGAGCAAAAATACTTGTGACTGTGGCTCATTTATCAGTTTCTGTTTGAGTAGTGATGGTCTTCAGGTTCCAGTAAACTCCAGTGTGATTGGACGAGACGTATAAACCTGAATCATTCCCACACGCTATTGGTCGCTGCGTGGTCCGTCGCTTCTGCACGTCAGCCAATGAAACGGCTCGGAGAAGTTTGAATGAATGTGATTGGTGAATCTGTGACGCTTCTCTAATGTGTTTGCAAGGCAATCAGAGGCGTTTTCATTCTACACTACAGCCCTGTTATTAAACATGTCATTACTAATGGAATTCATTCTCATGCATTACTTTTACACATCAAGTAGTTCTCAAACCTGGACTGTAACCTGAGTAAAAAGCTCTAGTTATGGACTGTAATGTCTCTCCCGGAGTAATAACGTGTAGTAATAACACTGCTGCACTTCTGCTCGTGTAAAGTGCGTGTGAGTGATGCTGTGAGTGAGTGTGTGCTCACAGAGTGCGTGTGTAAAGTGAGTGTGAGTGAGTGTGAAGTGAGTGTGAGTGATGTTGTGAGTGAGTGTGTGCTCACAGAGTGCGTGTGTAAAGTGAGTGTGAGTGATGGTGTGTGTGAGTGTGATGGTGTGTGCTCACAGAGTGCATGTGTAAAGTGAGTGTGAGTGATGTTGTGAGTGAGTGTGTGCTCACAGAGTGCGTGTGTAAAGTGAGTGTGAGTGATGCTGTGAGTGAGTTTGTGTGATGGTGTAAAGTGAGTGTGAGTGATGCTGTGAGTGAGTGTGTGCTCACAGAGTGCATGTGTAAAGTGAGTGTGAGTGATGGTGTGAGTGAGTTTGTGTGATGGTGTAAAGTGAGTGTGAGTGATGATGTGAGTGAGTGTGTGCTCACAGAGTGCGTGTGTAAAGTGAGTGTGATGGTGTGTGCTCACAGAGTGCGTGTGTAAAGTGAGTGTGAGTGAGTGTGTGTGATAGTGTAAAGTGAGTGTGAGTGATGGTGTGAGTGAGTGTGTGCTCACAGAGTGCGTGTGTAAAGTGAGTGTGAGTGATGGTGTGTGTGAGTGTGATGGTGTGTGTGAGTTTGTGTGATGGTGTAAAGTGAGTGTGAGTGATGTTGTGAGTGAGTGTGTGCTCACAGAGTGCGTGTGTAAAGTGAGTGTGAGTAGTGTGTGCTCACAGAGTGCGTGTGTAAAGTGAGTGTGAGTAGTGTGTGCTCACAGAGTGCGTGTGTAAAGGCGGATGTGAGTAGTGTGTGCTCACAGAGTGCGTGTGTAAAGGCGGATGTGAGTGAGGTAATCTCGGCCTGACCTGGTCATCCTGCTGCCGCTGCTGGTTTCGCGCCACACACTTTCGCGGGAAACTCGGCTCGTCCTTCAGCGGCGTTTCTGAGGGAAAAGCAGCGGCAGGTTAATGACAGACGCGGTGTGACGTCACGCGGTAATAACGCACAGTCCCGCCGAGCAGCGAGTGTTTGTGCCGCTGTTATTATCGCTGTAGATCAAGGCTTTTGTTTGTGTGATGGCGCCGTGTCCGCACAGATCAGACTCCCTCAGGCAAACAGAGCGCGCTGACACACCGACACACGCGTACAAACAGCGGATTAAACAGTCGCTCACCTCTCTGGTTATTCCTTTCTTTCTTTTATTTCTATTCAGGCCCGACTCGGCCGAGTCGTTCATAATACCAGTCAAACGTTTCCGGGTCGAGTCGACAGCGCATGCGCAGATTGCGCAAAAACAGGAAGTTGTCTTTTTCGCTTGCCTTAATTGTTTAGTTTCTGAATATTGAATATTAGTCAATGTTCGCGCTTATTTCTTCTTGTGGTTTTTTTAACCGTGTTTTTAAAAGTATTTTAAATGTTTTGTTGCCTGACTTTCTCATTCACACTCGTCTGCTGCTCGTTCCTTGAATATATGCCTGTAAATATTAAATACCAATAAATGCTCGCGAGCGCGCGCGCGCACACACACAACAACACACACACACAACAAACACACACACACACACTCTCTCTCTCTCACACCACACTCACAAACACACACACAACACAACACATCACCACACTTTTCCTGCGTTCTCTCTCACATGCACACACACACGCGAAGACACACACACATTCTCTAGTTCTCTTCTCTCTCCCACATCATGGCACATGCACAAACACGCTCTTATCACCACACTCTCTCTCTCTCTCTCTCACAAACACCACACACACACACACACACGTTCGTCCTCGCACACACACACACACACACACACACCCACTTCACTCGGTCTCTCTCTCTCTCTCGCTCTCTCTCTCTCACACACACCACCACACACACACACTTTCGTCTCGCTTCTCTCGTCTCCTCTCTCTCTCTCTCTCTCTCTCTGCTCTCTCTCTCTCTCTCTCTCACACACACACACACAAACAGACAGACTGTAAAAGTATAAAAAAAAAAAACGAAATAATAATGTTATTAAAAAAAACCCTTTTTAAATATAAAAAGCAACTTTATTTACGAAAACATTGTAGAAAAGGTAAGACTTGACTAGAGACATTCAGAATGTCGGTGTAAAGCTGGTGTTTCACACGTGTGTTTCCTCCTCACCGATCCGTTCCACACGCTCCACACACTTCTCTCTCACTGTCCCACGAGGTGAGAAATCCTTCTTCCCTAAAGTCTTTCGTTCGTCACAATCAGCCCTTTGCGACTTTTGCGATCAGTTCCAGAAGGATTTTGAAAAAAAAAAAAACCAAAGAATTCTCCTCGAGTCCATGTTAAAGAAGCTCAAAAAATAAAAAAGCACGACTGAGAGTGTAGTCAGACGCAGGCGGTCTGGAAGAGTGTGAGCAGGTCTGGACACTCGGGGTCTATCAGGTCTGCTGGCTTCTCTCCGCTGTCGTTCTCCACCTCCACACTGGCGCCTAAAGAGAGAAGATACCTGCCAAACATCAGGTTACACACCAGTTAACCTCCAGAACTCCACAGGAATTAACCAGTCAAAATAAAACCAGTCTTCTCGTGAGGACCATCGTGACCTTTCTGAAACCTGCCTGTGTTTTTGTCCTCCGCAGAGGTGTAAGGTACTTGAGTAAATGTACTTTGTTACTTTACTTAAGTACGTTTTTGTACTGAGTATCAAAAATATAAGCAACTTTTACTCGAAACTCCACTAAATTTCTGATTGAGTAGCTGTACTTTTGACTCCACTACATTTGAATTGACATTTACTGTTACCCGTTACATTTTGATTGTGCGCGACAAACCATAATCAATTTTTTTTGTTCATTTCTTGGGTGAACGAGGTGATTTTGCCATCTGTCGTCTGCTGAAGTTACTGGAAGCTAATAGTGAATTAGAAACCACATGAACGCAACTTAGAGACGTGAATATTTACCAGGATTTTATTGTATAGGATTTATTTTATTTATTTTGCACATTCGAGTTTGATTGAGACTGACTTTTTGTTCTTCATTTATTTAGTTTTACCATTTTTGAAACACGGATTAGTTTCTGTAATAGAAAATAAAACTTCATAAAGAGACATTTTTCACATTTCTTTGTATTTTGTTTTGTGCCTAAATTTAGTATGATTAAAATACCTAAGTTCTTTTAAAATTCAATACTTTGCTACTTTGACTCAAGTCTTTTTTATAGTGGTGACGTTTTACTTTTTTATTGGAGTAACTTATATAGCACGTATCTGTACTTAAGTACTTTAAGTATGCTTGTCTGGTACTCTTTACAACTCTGGTCCTCCGTTTAAACCGTTAACAGACAGAGCCCACGTATAACACTAGATAGGCAACAAGCATCTAATATAAAACATATAAAGGCACAAGATATCTTGATGAGTAAATGTGTGTTTTAATATGTGACTGGCGTCACCTGGCGATGTCGGGGAAGGCGTCACTACAGGCCATGTGCAGCGGCGTCCAGCCCTTCTCGTCCCTCTGATGGACGTCAGCGCCGTACTTCACCAGCAGCTTCACACACTCCAGGTTCCCCGACAGAACCGCCTCGTGAAGAGCTGCCATGCCTGAGGAGACACGTCACAGTCACACACACACACAGTCACACACACGGACACAGTCACACACACACACACACATCAGTCACAGTCACACACACACGCACACACACACACATCAGTCACAGTCACACACACACACACACATCAGTCACAGTCACACACAGCACATCAGTCACACACACAGTACCCACACACACACACACACACACACACACACACACACACACACACACCACCCACACACAGTCACAGTCACCACACACACACACACCACACACACACACACACACACACACACACACACACACACACACACACACACACACACACAATAACTGCTGCAGGAAATGTGCAATAACGTTATTCATGTTTCCTTTTTTTCATGCCATTGTTTTTTCCTTTTTCTCGTTTCTTGTCTTTTATTTTATTTTCTGGACTATACGCCGCGCATGTATATAAGCCGCATCCGCTCTATGAACGGTTTTGAATTGCAAATGTACACGTGTGTGACTAAATAGATCCTTTCCTAACCTGCATTTTAACATGGCAGCAACTTTGCTGATTTAAACGGGACAGAAAATAAGGAACATTAAACACCATGAAGTGATTGTTCTTTCACTCGGCCGCACAACTAGTCACTTCTCAGTTACAGACGTGAAAACGCAACTAGACAAACAGCCTAAGCCAAACAAGCAAACAATAACCCCGCCCCCAGACCCGCCCACAAAACTGCCCCAGTGTGGGAGTATTCTTTTTTATATAACAAACATTTCATTATTTTCAACGCGAGATGCATAAAAGTTTCTATTCTGCTCTATTCTATTCTTCACTTAATTCACTGTGCATCTAACTTTGAACATCTGAAAGAAGTTTCAAGTTCAAGTTCAAGTTCTGAGCATTTGTAAGGCGCTTTTCACAGTTTTAACAGTCAAAGCGCACGTGTGAATATATGTAAGAGAATTGTTGCTTTTTATTCATTTGATCGTCTGGTTGTTGGTGTTTAAGTAAATGACTGTGATTCTGATTATTATTAAGTTTTACAAAAGTTTCAACAAGTTTTCATCGCGACGGAATTCGCCTGAGCAAACTACACTGTGAATTCAAGTGAATTCTTGACCAGCCAAAAGATCTTGAAATGACACAATAAATCGTGTTTTTTTTTTTCAGACAAGATAAACTAACTAGCTTAGAATTAAGAGTAAATGATTAACTAGCTTGTTTGAAGAAAGTAGGATTTACCAAGTAAAGTTCTCTCACCCCATCAGCAGATCATTTGACTTGATTTAAGTCTTCTTTACTCGTTTAGTGGTTTTATTTGCTTGTTTTATTATGTAGACTCCACGGCTCTGCTCCGAGCAGCTGGACTCACCCGAGTGGAAGATGGTGTCCAGACGCACTTTCCTCGCCCTCATGAAGCGGCCGATCTGCTCCAGCTCTCCGTGTCGCACTAAATCCTGGAAGACCACGTCGTTGGTGAAGTGCACGGCGCGTGCGGGCTTCAAGGCTACGCTGGGGGTGATGTGGACGGGCTTTGAGGTGTAGGTGGATCTGTAGGCGGGTGGGGTGTAGTAGGTGGTGTAGGTGGAGTAGTGCGGTGTGGAGCGTGTGTAGTGGTAGCTGTACTTCATGCCTGCGGACGCCACGGCTCCTCACAGGGTTATTCACTCATCCGTGTGTGTGTGTGTGTGTGTGTGTGTGTGTGGACTCCTTTATACTCCGCCCAGGGTTATTCCTGGGGACATATCCAGTGACTTCACACCAGCTGTGAGTGGTGGGGCCGTAACTCCGCCCACAGCATGTGTGCTTCTCTAGAAGCAGAACTTAGTTGTAGAACCAGGGATTCGAACCGGCAACCTCTTGGACACCACTCCATGTCCCCTACCACTGGACCACAAAAAGGTGGAGGGAACTGGGTGCCCACAGAGGGGTGAAAATAAACAGGTGGAGGTCAATGTTTCCTTGATAAACCTGTGGTTGATTTCTCAAGGCCAAAAGATCCCCAGGTCGGGGCTTTAAAGTAGAGATGTTGATGTTGTTGTGGTGCTGGTGGATTCTCGCTCGGGTCACGATCGTGTTGATAACATGAGCTCTGCTGTTTCTAGACGTTGGCTTCTGTGCCCGGCTGAGATCGGCATCTCTGAGGAGTCCTGGAAGTCTGAGCTATTTGGAGACGACCTCAGGATCAGAGGACCACACGTACAGCGATCACGTACAGACACCAGCCTGACCTTCTCCAGCCTCATCAGGTCAACACCTTCACTCTCTCTGACCTTCTCCAGCCTCATCAGGTCAACACCTTCACTCTCTCGGACCTTCTCCAGCCTCATCAGGTCAACACCTTCACTCTCTCTGACTTTCTCCAGCCTCATCAGGTCAACACCTTCACTCTCTCGGACCTTCTCCAGCCTCATCAGGTCAACACCTTCACTCTCTCGGACCTTCTCCAGCATCATCAGGTCAACACCTTCACTCTCTCGGACCTTCTCCAGCATCATCAGGTCAACACCTTCACTCTCTCTGAAGGTTCATCTGGACGGTGGTCTTCTAATCCTAACAGTGGACTCGACCGTATAATCTGACGCGCCTTTGCGTAAAAAATGACAAGTTCTGAGCATTTGTAAGGCGCTTTTCACGATTTTAACTGTCTCAAAGCGCACAAGGAAGTAGATTGTGACACAATCTGAGAATCTTGTGTTTATTTGGCAGAAACCTTTATCTATAGTGACTTCCAGACGTAGCACAAGAGCTTCACTGTTCCGCTCAAGGACAAATCAGTTGTGGGATTCAAACCTTTTAGTTTCCAGTCCGACTCTCAGCCACTAGGCCACAACACTACTAACATTTTGTGTGAACCTCTGCAACTCTGTTATTTCCATAAATGAAATGTACCAAAACTCAACTAGGTCTACAAAGATGCTTTAATGATTAAATTAATTGAACACTTTTTAAACTTTCTCTTACAATAAAACAGTTTTCCAGCAGGCCAGACTGGGCAGGAAGGTCAAGGCAGTTGGATTTCCACGTGCAGTGAAGGCAGACTCTTGTGTTTCACTCTATTTTGATCAGCGTCTATTGCAGGCATGTCCAAAGTCCGGCCCGGGGGCCAAATGCGGCCCTTAATCAAAATTTGACCGGCCCGTGACTTGATTCATAAAGTGAATGTAATCCGGCCCGCGGCCAGTATTCAGTCCCTCCAGGATTCGTGATTGCGCCAATTCACGCAAATTCAGCGAAACCCCGCGATTTATTTGCGACCTTGCAATTTCATCCAATCACCGCAAATTTACCACAAATTCGACCAATCCGTGTGGTCCATCACAGCACGCAGCAGTGTTTTCGCACTATTCGGCTATTTTCAGATATTCGGCTCTTTTGCCTCGTTTTAACTCTTTCAAACGCTCTCGCAGCGGTTCAGCGCGTGAACACACCATGTGATCTCAAATGAATACGATTTGTTTCACCACGCCCACCCGATCTTGTAAAAAATTAATCGAAAATCATTTAATCAAAATCATATTTTTTTTCAATGTTCCATTATGAAGGTTTTTATTACTTTGTTTATTAACACATTTTAAAAAGCAGCTAAAATGCTAAATCACTTTATTTGCATTTTAGAATTATATCTGTTTTTTTTTTCTTTTTAATGCATTTTTAAATAGAAATAAACACTATGTAATGTTAAATACTATATTATATACAAAAATGTGTATATCCTTTTTTTCCCCAAGCCTGGTCTGGCCCCTTTGTCAAATGTTAGAACCCAATGTGGCTCGCGAATCAAAAAGTTTGGACACCCCTGGTCTATTGTGTCTATTTTGATTGAGGAGGAAAGGTTTTTTGGGACGTTGCATCACTCTTGGTTCAGCGTCACACTACTCCACTACTGTCTCTCGCTGCTCGCTGGTTTAAAGCTCATTTGGTGGAGAAGAGAGAAAAGATGTCTTTTGTTAAGAGTTTTAATATTTTAATATTCCACCTGATTTGGTGCAAAAGGCTTGAGACCTGGTGATGTGTTTTTCATTGAGCTGGGCGCGACACAGACCCCTGACCGGACCCCATCAAGCTAGAAGCTCCGATGTCAGTTTTTAAAAGATTTCTGGGTGTATATACTGAATATATACAGTCAATTTCGCATTATCGGGCCACATCAGGACACGACTATTTTGACCCAATAAAGCGGCGCCGGACACGCCCCCCCCCATCACTCCGCTTCCATTATTAGCCTAAATAGTAACCCTTAAAATAATATTAAACGCTATTTTCCCAAAACAAAAACTACTGTTTGTTATGAAAGTGCAATGTGTTAAATGAAAACTGAGCGAGGTAAATTTGATCTTTAACTAAAGGAGGGAGTGTTGAGCGTGTCTTCCTCTCTGAACAGAACTCTGCGCCTTCGTCTTTCTTTTCTTAGATTTCACATCTGAACGCTGGCGATTGATAAATAATCAAACCAATCAAACGGTGTAAATGTGCGTTTAGAGATGCGATTTGTTGTGGAACTTTAGGATCTTTATTTTACGAAACAAAGATTTCACACAGGTACATAGTTTTAATTCTTTGTCATTTTAAGTCCTACATATTTTTCATCCGACACTGTATTGCTTTGCTCTGTGTGTTTATCATTGTGTTTTCTTGCACCGATGCCACATCAGATCCAGCGCCGCTAGAAATAAACACTATGAGGGATCTATGTTTAGCTCTTCATGCTAGTCCTCTGAGTCTGGACAAAAGAGAACTACTGACCGCGCACAGAGGACAATATTTGGTGTATTTAACCAGTATTAAGATGTTTGTCAGTTGCACAGAAGTGTGAAAAGCTACACAGGGTTAGGTTTAGCTGTATAGGCGCTACATACGTGTGCGTACATACGTAACGGCGCCGTATCACGTGTTCTTTCTGAAGTCAACGCCACCCTGAGCGGCGAAGCCCGTCTGGACGGTGGTGAAAGTGAAGTAACGTGGCGAGAGGTCATGAGGTTTGACCCCTGTGTCAGTAGATCTGTGACCGGCTCCGTAGCTTGACCCTACAAGGCCTGATGATGTAGTGCTGCTGTGTTGACCACCAGTGACAGGCAAGACCTATATCTGTGTAGTAGCGCCTGCTAAGATTAGCTACACCTAAACCTACACACGGAACACACGTCAAGTCAAGTGAGAGTGTCATTCCTGTAAAAGCCTCGAGGTGTAAAGAGTAGAAAGCCACACTGAAGTAAAAGTACTGACACCTTACTGTAAAAACTACTCCATTACAAGTTACACGTCACCAGTTCCATGAAGACTAGAGTACAAGTAGCAAAGTAGCACATTTTAAAAGAACTTAAGTATTTTACTCTACCTTTTACAGAATGTAGGATAGAAAAACACCGAGAAATGTAAAAACAAGAAACCTTTTATTTATTAACCTTTCTCCCGTATAATAGAAATGAAATTTAGCACCTCAATATTTCACAATGGCAGAACAAAGTAAATAAAAAAAGAACAAAGAGTCAAACGCTGATTGAGGTGATTCTGGTGATAAACAGCGTCAGTATCTTCATCATCCTGCAGATGGCGACATCACCTCGTCCACACCAGAAAATAACCGCGGTAGAGAAAGATGACGACTTGTCGCGCACAATCACAATGTAGCGAGTAACGGTAAGTGTCCATTCAAATGTAGTGGAGTAAAGATACAGATACTCAATCACTAATGTAGTCAAGTAGAGAGTAAAAGCTGCTTACATTTCTGCTATTCAGCACAAGTACAAAGTAGCCAAATAAACACTTGACACACATTTTTATGTGCATTGTAAAAACTGAAAACCACAAGTATAATATTATTAGTAAGTCTGCAATATTAACGTGAAGCCGAGCTGACGTCAGGCTTCAGAGAGGAATGATCACATGTTCCTCACATTCTCTCTGGCTGTGTGTGAAAGCAACAGTGACTTCCTGTCTGAGCCATTAACCTCCTGCTGGTTAGTTCTTGACCCGCTGACCACTAGTCCACTAGTCCACAACATCAGCCCTGCTCACGCAACCCTCCGCACATCCACTTCACCACAACAGCTGGCCAGACTTTGACCTTCCGATTTTTGTCCAATAGAAGAATTAAATGAAACTCCATAAAAAAGTTTCACTAGCAGGAAAACATAGTTCTCTTGCTTTGGTCTCGACGAAACATTTGTGTATTTTTAATGTGTGTGATTCGCTTTCCTTCCCTCTTCTGTTTACTCCCTTTGCAAGCAAACTACATGTTTGCACAACTGAAGAATAAACATCTTATTTGACAGAAACATGTTGAACGAAACCAAAAGTTCAGCAGAATTTGTCATATTGGCGTCATGTTGTTGAACGGCGTGCGACTTCTTTCTTTGGTACGGAACAACGAGAATCTTTTTTCAAATGAATTTCAAATGAATCAGTGTGTGTGTGTGTGCCATACACACCTACTCTATAATGAGTAAAAGATCCGCATCACAGTCCATGAGTGTTTGGGTCATTGCACATCTGTGTTCTGAAAAGCGAGAGTTTGGAAGTCACATTCGATTGGAATTCCAGGCGTGTGAACAAACGCAGTATTCTCATTTGTCTGCCAGAGATTTCGTTAAAATGAACCCAAGCCAGACTTTCATTGATATTGAGCTGCGAATGCCACCATTAAATGAGCGCAACATTTGTTTTTTCAGGTTTGAGCTTTTTATTGTCTTCTGTCCACGTTTTCCTACTTTGCTTCTCCACAACGAATGCCAGAAAATACACATATTTCGAGCAGTAACTTCCGTGTAACTAGGTAATCAAAAATGTCCACCTGTGATATTTACAGTGGCTGTGATGTCTGTTACTTGAATCCCGAGATCGTTTAATTCGTCTTATTCTCAAAGATTTGAGCTTTCAATCAAGAGGCCGTTTTCCTGGTATAATTAACCTACATGTGTAAACTAATTGTGTAGTTCAGTTCAGTCCCGGTCCGATGTCTTTATAGAGCTAACTAGTAGTGTGTGGTTAGTGAAATGCACGATTTCATTTTAAATGATCAAAATATTGAGAATAAATGATGTTATACGCGATTGTTATCTTCGGCCTAATCCTAACCTCTTTAGTGTTAAACCAGCTCCACACTTTCACCCTGCCTCAGAACAGCGCTGAAACCCTCTGTTGTCTTTCTCAGACGCTGAGCTCACGTGACACCCCAGCAGGATCCCCAGATCTCCACCAAACGCTGTGGAAACCCTGTGCTAACACACAGCTCTGGAGATCTGCTGCTGTTTGTTTCCTGACCAGGGGCAGAGTGACATTGAGCGGGAGGCAGGAATGTCGGCGTGTGAATAGCCTGGAGTTCTGCGTGGAGCCCTGCAGCTGTTCCCCCGTGTGTCCTGCAGGTCATGTGACTCAAGCTGAAGGTCGGCTAGCTGCTCACTGATCATATGTCTCACAACTGATTGTGCGATCAAAAAGTAGAGAACTGGGGACAAAATATGGAAGGAATCTGCCAATCTACTAATAAATTGTTTTTAAAAAAACATTGGTTTGTGAGTCAGATATTTTTTGGCCTTCAGAGAAGGTTCTGTAGGCCTTGGCAACCCACCACTACATACGTGTAAATATACACACTGTCTGCTAGACACAATCTACACCCCAGAACATCACGATTTAACTTCACTGAAGCAAAGCAATACTCCTCTAATAAAGAAGTGCTTTGAGAAGAAGTGGCCACTTCTCAGTCCCTACATTATTTGGCTGATGATTTGGTCACTTTCAAATGAGGCGATGGTCGATGTGGCCACTAGGGACCTTATTGAAATTGTGTCTGCATTCAACCATCCAAGTGAAGTGACACACACACATACACACACACAAATACAGAGCATCCTTATGATCCTTGTTGGATCGTGTTCTGAGGTGGTTGGCACTGGGTTTTCATTGCTAGACATCAGGTGGCAGGAGTATCAGCAGTTCCTGTAAGATGGAAGTGTGAGCGTCTGATGGGTACAACTGATAGAGGATTGTCACTCGGGAAAGTCTTTAATTCTCATCGGTGAGAGGGTTAGGGACTGGTTAAGGGTAGGGTTAGAGTTAGGGTAAAGGGTAGGTTTAGAGTTAAGGGTAGGTTAAGAGTAGGGTTAGGGAATAGGTTAAGGGTAGGGTTAGGGATAGATTATGTGTAGGATTAGAGTTAGGGTTAGGATTAGGTACAACGAGTTAAAGTACTCCAAAGACTGGTGCACGGGCACAGGTCGGAATAGGGATGGGTTAAGGTTAAGAGTAGGGTTAGTGTTAAGGTTAAGGGTAGGGTTAGAGTTAAGAGTAGAGTTAGGGTTAAGGGTTAGGATAGGGTTAGAGTTGTACAGGTTCAGTTGTACAGACGTGTCTCTCCAGGTTTAGGCCTTGAGCTAGACCTAGGTACCCTAGAAAGACCTAGACAGTGTCTTAAGGCTGACCTGGCAACTGCCTGGTTTCCCCAGGAGAAGATGATGAGACAGAGGTAAGTCTGGGCATCACTGATCAGTCTGCAGCATTAACCCCCCGACACCAACCTTGTCTTTGTCATCATCACCACCACTCTTTATTCTCACCGCTATTCCAGTTACAAATCCTGGTGAAACATCTGGAGTCGGCAAACCTTCTGGAGGGGATGTTGGTGTCTCAGCATCTCTGAATGTTATTCTGAGGCTACTCGAAACAACCTACATCAGAGAGACATCTTTGTTTTGGATCTGACCAGTGTTTTACACACATTTTGGTGGCCGGGTCAAATTGACCAGTAACATCACATTTGTATGTAAGTTCTGTACAGACATCCCAGAATACATCTGGGCGGCAACATTTTAAACACGTGTTCAGGATTCCAAATCAGGAAAAGTTCAGCAAATATCATGAAGATTGAAGATTTGTTTGGATTGTCAAATTGACTAACATAATGTGATGACTTAACATAACTAAAACATAACTTCCCGGCAAAGTACAACTGGTAAAACAAAAAAGCCGCGTCACACTAGCAGAAATTTGTAGCAACGGAAGCAGGGATATAATTATTCACTTAACATTGATAATATCGCAAGGTCAATAAACACAGGAAACCTTTTCAGGTGAAAATATGTAGTTTAACTGGCAGCCAAAGCTTGTCTGACCATGTGTAAGTTGGATTATTTTTACTACTGAACTTGAATCTGATATCAGCATTGAATAAACTCTTACACAACGATCCGTCTTGTAAAAGCGCTCTTGTCATGTCTTCGACTTATAACTTTGATCTTCAGATTGGGTGAAGGTGAGTCCGAAGCAGACGGAGCACATGAGCTCATTGCATAACCCAGGATTCACTTACAGATGAATGATGGCCTATTCCGCAGAACCGCCCCCTCTGTCATCGGGTCGTCCCATCAGGAGTGTCTCGAGGGTGAGAAGAACCTTCAAGATGCCACACTCCGAGAGAGAGAGAGAGAGAGAGGGAGGAGAGAGAGGAGAGAGGAGAGGAGAGAGAAGAGAGAGACAGAGAGAGTGGGAGAGAGAGCAAAGGACAGAGATAGAGAGAGATACAGAGACAGAGAGAGAGAGAGAGAGACAGAGAGAGAGAGAAAAAGAGAGTGAGAGAGAGAGCAAAGGACAGAGATAGAAAGAGAGATACAGAGAGAGAGAAAGAAAGAGACAGAGAGAGAGAAAGAGAGAGCAAATGTCAGAGATAGAGAGAGATACAGAGAGAGAGAAAGAGAGAAAGGGGGAGAGAGACAGAGAGAGAAACACAAAGAGAGAGAGAGAGACAGAGAGAGAGAGAGAGAGAGAGAGAGAGAGAGAAAGAGAAAGAGAGAGAGTGGGCAGAAGACACACTGGCATCTGTCAGAGCTTCAAAGGGCAAATGGCCTAGATGCTGTTAAGGATAAGTTGATGTGGCGAGTGTTTTCAGGTGTGTAGCTGTGTGGTTAGGGTCACACCAGCATGAGCAGCTACTCACCCGTCACATCACCCACTAATGCCCTGCGCTGCCCCAAAAGGCAAATTAGTAGACAGCATTTTCCCTGAATACATTTCACAGGGGTCAGCGTGCCAAAGATAGCCCCACGGCTACAGGGAAGGCTGGACTGCTGCTCTACTTCAGTGACAGAGAGACGCGCTGTGGCAGTAACAGCGGGTACATGACGTTCTCCCGCTCTGAACCAAGCACACGTCAGCCAGTGGTGAAAGACCCAAAGTGTGTTTCCCCGCTTTAACTCAACACCACCTCCGTCACCATCGACTAGTGTGAAATTTGTCGTTAGCTTTTTCTTCCTCACGTTTCCTTTTCTCATTACATAATAAACGCAGCGACTGGCTCTGGCTGGCACTTCCTCAACATGTGACCTGACGACGAGTCTCGTGACGCAACATCTTGACGACTGTGCAATTACACAGTCGTAACACAGTGATTTAGACGTGTGGCCGTGCTCATGATCAGGAACCAGTTCTCCCTCAGTTGGCAGCGTTGAGCTGGTTGAAGCAGGGAATCAGAAACGGTCCCGAAGCAGGACCGTGTGGAGCTCCGCGCTGGGACAACACGAACGCGTCTTTCACACGGATGCAGATGTTGCGCTCGAGCACATCAACTGCCAACGACTCGCTGAAGCAGGAGCGTCGCTATGAGATCTGGGCCCCGGTCTCACAAAAAAATGTAACCTTGTAAAAAATTCATTAAACACTAAATTTGATATAAAAAGTGCAATGTGAAACACAACAGCAAGGACTTGACACTTGACACAATAAAAATGTGGCCAAACTTGCCAGTCGATTAAACATCTGACCTCACAAAACACAGGAAAACCAAATCAATCAACTACGGAAACCAAAAGCGCAAAATGCAATAAACAATTTCTGAATATAAAAAATATAAATGTATATGAAGTTTAAAAAATTAACCAATTTGCTAAATTTGGAGATGTCATCTCTGGAGATGTCAGTGGCAAACTAATGACCTGCTTCCTCAACTTGGAGAAAAGCTGAAGGAACATTTTGTGATTGAGCAGGTGAGACTTCATCTGCACGTAACGGACATAATCACACGGGATTCACACACAAAAACACGTGTAAAACCTTTCTTTAAAAAAAATCGGTGTAAAATCTCTCTCGCTGCTTTTCGTAATCTTTCTTTTAGTTTTTCATCTCCAGATTTATACACCGATTTTCGTGAGGACGACATTGCTGGTGTTTTTGATCCGAACTCTGATAAATTTGCCGCTGATGATCGTCTGACTCACTACTGACATCATCAGTCAGAAACGGAATATTCCACTTGTAAATGAGAGGAGGAGTGCTCCGTTCGCGAAAAAGGGCGTTACGTTTGTTTAATATGCAACTTTGCACAAAAAAAATTATGCATATCTAATAAATAAGTACTAAAAATTGCACCATTGTTGCAATTGGTCAACGGGGCGCCCCCAAAGAGCGCGGGCCAATAGAATCGTCCTAACCTTCCCCCCTTAACCGCGCCCCTGCGCAGAAGCAACAACCAATAAAGACACTCGTATCCCACCATGTGACAGGTGCAGGCGAGTGATCTGCTCTTCCGTGTTCACTGGGGCAGTTGTGGTCTAGTGGTAGGGGACTGGACTCTGTGTCCGACAGGTTGCAGGTTCTAATCTCCTGCGGCTGCTTCTGTCAAGCTTATGGACTGACCAAAGGAAGAAACAAACAACGCTCTCGTTCTTAGCTCAGATTTTAATACTCAATACATTGTGACTGTGACTCGAGCCTCAGACTGCTGATGATTGTACTGAGAAGGTAAAGCGTGCGAGAAGCAGCTTCAGGCGAGGAAGAAGAGGTGATGAATGATGTAGTGGCGACACCGTCAGGCCGATTCTGCGTCTGTAGTGTTGAGCTGCGCGTACTCCACCTGACCACACACACACACACACACACACACACACGCACACGCCGGCTCAGAGCTGGAAAGATGCGCTAGAAGAGTTTAAGAAGGTGCTTCTGTGATCTTAACACAGATAATGTTCATTCATTTGCTTCATGATCAGTAAACAAAATGAACGCAAGTTCAATGAACGTCTTATTAAGTGTGCGATGATTTAGTTTGCCTGCAATGGCAGAAAACAGAAAATGAACAGAAAGCAAAACACACAGAGGAAAAAATACTTAGTTAAGTCTGGATCAAAGCAAGAGAACTCTACCGTTTCATGGAGAATTTCACTTAAATTATGCAAAACACAGACCATAGTATTCTTCAAAAGATTTAAAAAAATTATTCCATTTTTAAAATCAGACCAAATCGCAAAAAAAAAACGTTAGTTTAAAAAACCGAGCCTAATTCGAATACCGGAAGTGCCGTTTTATTTGTTTCAAATTGTTAAAGTAATGTTTCAAAATAATGAATAGTAGTTGTCACACCGAGGGTCGAACAGATGATGGCCGGGATTCAAACATAAGGTCTTTAATGGAAATCCAAACGATCCAGACGAAGAAGAAGATGGAACTCAAACACAAACACAAACGTGAGCCATGCCGACGTGGTCCTTCAGCCCGCCACCAGGGGGAGACAAGCCACCGGATCGTAACAGTAGTTTTACTTTTAATTTAAAAGTAATTTTTTACTATTTATTTAAAAGTCCTACATTTAATACACACACAAACACACACGTATGTTTATGAATTGACAAGTCCAAAAATGTGTTCAATACTTTTAAATGGTCTTAAAAAATCTGAATTTAATTAGATTAATTAATTATATTAATTTCAATAAATTGATTAACAAAACCGGTTTCCATAGGGGTTTAGACGGGCATCGCTCCGATTTTTGTTATCATTACTAATATAATTATATATTACATTATACTTAGTCATAAAGACTTATAAAGAGCAAAATCAGTGAAACAAAAGAGCTGTCTTTAAATAAAAGTTCAACAAATCATACAGACTTCTGCATCGACACGTTGTGAACTATTTTTTCTCTATTTTATGTTCCGTTGCTTATAATTTCCTTCCAGAAAATTAGGCTGCCCACTGCTCCGAGTTTGTTCAGATGGGCGAATTTCTCCACTCAGGTATTAATAAAGTAATAAAGCTTTAAAGATTTAACTTTTAATTAAAGATTAGTATTATTATTATAGTATTCCAGTACTCTGTATCACCACCTTGAAGATGTATTTCAGCTGTTGTGGCCTAGATTAATCTCTCTCACGTCTCCTCCAGCAGAGGGCGCGGCTGTTGTACCTACCTACACGTGGACTTGTGTGTCTGTGTCAGCACCGTGCGTCACTTACTCCGTCCGTCTGCTCCGACTCTCCTGAAGGAGTCATGAAACAATGATAAATACAGCGTCCTCCACTCAGCTCTGTGTTAGCCTCATGCTAATGTGTCTGTTTGAGTGGTCTCGCTCAATATGTGCCAACCCCGCCACCGCCTGACCCGCACTAGCATTGTTCCTCACACACACTCGGCAGAAACAACAGAAAGCGTGCTATTAATCAAGGCAGGGAAAGAGCCTGAGGAAGCGCTAGACGTTCTTCACTGTCAGGCCTGAGGAACACCAGGCTCCGCGGCCCATTGTGCAAACAGGAAGCTCTTTCCCCGACAGAGCGGCAGGAAGTGGCCACCTGGCGTCTCAGGCATGTCGAAAACACCACAGACGTGACGGAGTGTGTCCCTGAAACCACCTCAGGCGTCAAGCTCGCTTACCTACTTTAAATATCTCCACCCACGTGCCCTAACCCTAAACCCTAACCCTAACCCTAGCCCCTAAACCCTAACCCTAAACCTAGCCCCTAAACCCTAACCTAGCCCCTAAACCCTAACCCTAGCCCCTAAACCCTAACCCTAAACCTAGCCCCTAAACCCTAACCCTAAACCTAGCCCCCTAAACCCTAACCCTAACCTAGCCCCTAAACCCTAACCTAGCCCCTAAACCCTAACCCTAAACCTAGCCCCTAAAACCTAGCCCTAAACCCTAAACCTAGCCCCTAAACCCTAACCCTAAACCTAGCCCCTAAACCCTAACCCTAAACCTAGCCCCTAAACCCTAACCCTAAACCTAGCCCCTAAACCCTAACCCTAACAACCTAGCCCCTAAACCCTAACCCTAAACCTAGCCCCTAAACCCTAACCCTAAACCCTAGCCCCTAAACCCTAACCCTAAACCTAGCCCCTAAACCCTAACCCTAAAAACCTAGCCCCTAAACCCTAACCCTAAACCTAGCCCCTAAACCCTAACCCTAAACCTAGCCCCTAAACCCTAACCCTAAACCTAGCCCCTAAACCCTAACCCTAACCTAGCCCCCTAAACCTAACCCTAAACCTAGCCCCTAAACCCTAACCCTAAACCTAGCCCCTAACCTAACCCTAACCCCCCTAAACCCTAACACCTAGCCCCTAAACCCTAACCCTAAACCTAACCCCCTAAACCTCGCCCCTCTAAACCCTAAACTAGCCCTAAACCCTAACCCTAAACCTAGCCCCTAAACCCTAACCCTAAACCTAGCCCCTAAACCCTAACCCTAAACCTAGCCCCTAAACCCTAACCCTAAACCTAGCCCCTAAACCCTAACCTAGCCCTTAACCCCTAATTCTAAAACCTAACCCTCAGTCCTAAACCCTTAACCTTGCCCCTAAACCTAAACCCTAACCCCTTAACCTACCCCTAAACCCCAACACTAAACCTTAACCCCTAATTCTAAAATCTAAACCTAACCCCAAACTTTAAAACAGAATTTTCTTCTGGGTTTGTTGGTCATAATATTTTATTGCTATCTAAATTTTTTTTATATCTCATGGATCATTTTGGATTTTTTTTTTTTGTCCAATCTAGAATTTTAAAAGTTTTAAAGTGAACCTATGCCAGTGCGGCAACTCTTTTTTTTATCGTCTTTTACCTATCCCTAAACCATAACCCGCGTTTTTTTCTGGGCTGAATGTGGTGTGCAGACTGAAACTTTGCTTAAACAATTTTAAACAAATTTAAAGACCGTTGATTGTTTACATTAACTTCAAATCAGACCAGATCAAACTGTATTAATAAAGAGCCACCAACCACTAGGTTGAACAGTTTGGCAAGATCGTATTTTATGGTGTATTACTCGCTGTTTTATTATCTAATGTGTCATCAGGCTATTACAAGTGTAGTTACTGTACTACCGTGGTGGATGAAGAGTTTCTAGACTTCCTGTTAATGATGATGTAGTTAATGATGTGATGAGTGGAGCTCACCAGACTCCTGCACCTCGGGATGCTGTGGACTGTAATCCGGCTCCAGACACGTCACAGGAACTTCATATGCAAAACATTTGGAAAAATTGGGATGTAAAATGTGATATGCTGGAATTTTTACTTGCGAAAGTTGTGCTAAATTATATAAACGTACATTTGTATATATGAAACGAGACGAACAAAACAGCTCTGGGATGAATTTCCCCAGTCTGGGCCGCACTGTATATACATATATACACTATATAGACAATGACTTTTCTCAATAACTGATCGAGTAACGAACAAAAAACTTTTGTTTTTAAAATGTGCAGTAAAAAAACATAAACTGAAAAATGGCCAGAAAGTACAAGCACTAATTTGTGCATGTTTAGTTAAGACACTACTTACTAACACTTAATTAGACACGGTCAAAAAAAACCTTGACCAGTCGATACTTGGGAGGAAAACATGAGAGACGAGCAAACTCACCCCTGCTGACCTCCACCTCATGTGGCTGGACCATGACTGAGGCTTCATCCGTCTGATCGTCAGTGTCTGAGAAAGCGGACCAAGTCAGAAAAACCACTGCTTCACATCTGTCTGTACGTCCGTCCAGTGAGACCTACTGTACCATCTCTCAGTGTGTGTGAGTGTGTGTGTGTGTGTGTGTGTGTGTACCTGATCCAGAAACATTCTCACTCCAGACACTCCTGCCCATCACACACGGAGTTCCTGTGAGCACGAGACAACCAGATAATCCCAACCAGTCTGTGTAATGGCAACTTGTGTTTTATCTTTACATCAAGTCGTCATGAGGTCAAAAAGGACAGTAAATCATATAACATTACACGTTATAATTCTGCCAATAAACGTCGAGACAAGAAGAGGAGGAGCTCCGTCTCACCGTTGAGCGCCGTGTTGTCTTCGATGTCGAGCGTGAGACTCATCCTCATGGGGTCTCCTGATTTAGGCCGTGAGGGTTTCCTGCAGCCGTACAGACACAGCCATGTTCAAATGGACACGCATGGGAAGTTCTAACAGACGGAAGCGCAGAAGAAGACCAACGTACACTGTCAACTCCGTAGCTTGCCTTCGTCTTCTGTGCGGGAGCGACATCTTCTTCAGGAGGACGGTCAGGACTATGACGATCACCACAAACAGCAAGATGCAGAAGACCCCGATGAGAGCTTTCTTCCACAGGGCGAGGCTGACTGTGAAGAGACAAACATCAGCAGGAACATTCACGTCTATCCTCATCCCAGACTCCGAGCTCAGCGTGTGTTCCACTGCTTTCATACGGTGTGGTTGTGTGTGCTGATCTACACAGAACATACACAACTAGACATCACACAACAGTTTGAGTCCGATATTTCTCAGAAAACGACACTGATTTTTGTCCCATCACTTCTAAGGCTGTTGGATGCTGGTAGAAGTTTAGTATTTAGTACTATCATTCACTACACACATCAATCACTACACACGTCATTTACGACACACTTCATCATTCAGTCGTTACACACTATTACCAACTTTCCAACTAGTCTATTTTGTAACTTTAGCCAGATAAGAAGCAAATGATTTGACAATGGATTTCAATCAGAAAAAATCAGGGTTTCATCTTGAGACTTTAGCTCTGAAGCAAAGTGTAAAGATCTTCACTTTAAGTAAAAGCAAAGATCTTCACTTTTGTAAAGATCTTCACTTTTGTAAAAGCATCAGGCTGTGAGTTAAAAGCCTTCTTTGCTCAAATAAATCACGTGTAGCTCCACAGCAAAGGTTTTTTTCGTTTTCGTTCTTTTGTCATGACTCTCACCCCTGACGGTCAGCTGGAGACTTCTCCTGCTCTCTGCGGCGTGATTGGTGGCTTCACAGTGATATTTGCCTCTCTGGTCTCGTTCGATGGCCTTCACCACATGAGTGCCTTTGGAGGATCGGACTTCTCGTCTGGAAAGCGGGATGAGAAGGCCTTCATGGTACCAGCTGAAGGTGATGGGTTCTGAGCCCTGCTGGACTCGACACATCAGGACCAGGTCTGACCCTTCTGTGACCGTCAATCCCACCGGCTCCGCTGAAAGGACCGGCTCCGAGACCGGAACTAGTTCAGACACGTAGAGAGTGTTAGCATTGTTAGCATTG
Organism: Paedocypris micromegethes; assembly: GCA_028031935.1. Taxonomy (NCBI): domain Eukaryota; kingdom Metazoa; phylum Chordata; class Actinopteri; order Cypriniformes; genus Paedocypris; species Paedocypris micromegethes. The sequence goes on from CM051505.1 coordinate 181,085, forward strand.
TTTAATCTCAAAAGCTTCCCAAGTAATACTCTGATCACGGTTGAGCACGTCTGTTTCACTGATCTGCCTCTGTGACAAGTGAGTCTCTGTTATCAATAAATGTCCGACTTTCATCGTAGCTCCCTAGTCCTGAGACAGTACCTCAGTATTTAAAACAGAAACCGCACCAACAAATGGAACGTTAATGAAAGAAGAAAAGGCTTAGAACATTTTCTGACCTATGACTGCGGCTCGTAGGGGACTACTGGTCCGGCTCAGTGAGGGTCCCTGGTTCTGGGCCTCACAAGAGTAGCTGTGGATCTCCTCCGGATGCTTAATGAAGGGGACGTTGAACAGCGTCCTCTCACTGGCTTCGGTGACGGTCATCTCAGCCACTCTGCTCCCGATCTTCAGCAAGGTGTAGGTGATGGGCAGCGTACCGTTCTCCGCCTCACACGAGAGCTGGAACGGCTGACCCACAATGACCATACCCACCGCGCGGATGACGGGTGATGATATGGGCACTGGAGAAACAAATAACAGAAGATCATTTGAAGGAGGTATTACTACCCTCAGGAGCAGGATGAGGTCACCTCTGGCCTTCATTAGCAGCGCTGCACTGGTCTTGTTGACGCCTTTAGACGCCGCCGTACAGTAGTATTTCCCGTTAGCGGCGGCGCTGGCGGTTTCCACATGGTGCTGCCCGGCTGAAATGTGCTGATTCTCTTTGAGCAGCACGTACTGGATCTGTGGAGCTGAGATCTTTTGTGTAGCGATTATAGTTGTGCTGCATGACAGACGGAAACGTTCCCCTTCAAACACCTGCTCTGGAGTCACCTTCAGAACGGGCCTGGAGAAGAGTTCTAAACGAGAGACATTGCGTAAAGAAACGTTCCTTTTATATTGGTCATTCTTTGTGACTTTTTTTTTGTGAGGGATTTGCACATTGTTTCAATCAAGTTATTTGAAGAGTAAAAGTCATCATTGTTTTGCAATTGGATTCGTCCTCCTTGAAACTTGGACCTAACAGGCTTGGGAGTAATTTTGGCACGTGGTTCACTGCCATTTAATCGTGAAGATGGCAAGGCTTCAGTCGTGGGGATCTGAAGGCTTTGCACCGTTTACAGTCACATGGGAGGAAGTCGTGTTCAAAGGGAAGATTTTTTCCACTCTCGCTATTGTTTTCCACTTCACTTCCGCTTCTGCTGTAGTATTAGGACAAATGTCTTTCCTCAGCTCCTTCATTAAATTTCCCTTTGGTTTAACCCTCACTCTTCTCTCCTCTCCTCCAGTGTACCTCTCTTTTCTCTTCTCTCCTTCTGTCCATCACTCAATCATTTCTCCATCTGTTCAACCGTATCTCCTCTTTCCTTTTTCCTACTTCCCTTCTTTTTCTCCACTCCCTGTTCAGGACTTTCTCTCCCGTATCTCTCTTTCTTCTCCTCCCATCCAGCACTATATTCTCTCCACTTTATTTCACACCTCCCTCTGCTCACTGCTCTCCCTCTCCTGTCAACCTACTTTCTAGCCCCTTCTTTTCTCTCAGGCTCCTGTTCTTGAATATCCATTGCCTTTCCCTGCAACACCTCATCCTAAGCACTGGAGTGAACCTGCTTTCTTGGCCTCCTGAGGACCGAATAGTGACCATCTCATGACAATTTGCTTTCATAAAATAAGCTCTTAATTTTTTACCACTTGGTCAGTCCTCCCCGAAACCACAATAGCGAATTATAATAAACCCGCAAAACCTGGCAGAGAAAGAATGTCGTGCATTATTTGACACTGACTGTGTTTCTTCTCAGTTGTAGGTACCTGTTATGTTCAGTCGAGAGGTTGCGGTTTTCTGCACCGTGCCTTTCTCAGCTTTACACACATAGTCGCCCGAGTCTTGGGCCTGGACGGTTAGACTGTAGGTGAAGCTGGTGTGAAACTTGCGCAGTATAGCACTGCCTTTAATGAGGAAGAGCTCCAGGTCCGAGGGATACCGCACTGCGCATTTCACCGCCACCCTGTCGCCCTCCACCACTCTCTCGTTGGGAGAGATCTGTATTTGTGGGGTGATTTCCTCCAGGTCTAGAAACGAAAAATGCACTTGTAAAATTGTTTTGAGAATTGGGGATCAGGTCTTTACGGCCCAGAGTAATCGGTGGCACTACCTCGCACAATGACTTTGACTGTGTTGCTTCTGCTGGACAGGTCGGAGAAGGCAAGCATCATGAGCTTGTACGCACACTGCAGGTAGTTGTCTCCGAGCTTGAGGATGCTGAGTGTGGTGGTCACAGAGTTGTTGGAACTAGTGACCGTCTTGATGTCCTGGTCCGTCTCGTAGAAGAAGTAGATGAGGGTGCCGGTCTCGTCTGGAGCGCTGCAGGTGGCCACCACCTCATCGCCCTCGGACACCACGTCAGTCCTCACCGTCAGCACTGGCACCTGAAGACCTGCCACGGGGAAAGCCTCCACGTGAGACCTGCTCTGCTCTCGTGGAAGTCAAAGGGTTTGTGTTGATCAGTTACGGGTAAATTGACCATCCCGATAATCAAATCTGATCATGCCGACAGTTTTCGTGATTTTTGAGGAATGCCAAGGTGTTCTCAGGACAGTGTTCTCCCGCCTTTGTATCTGGTCACAACAGATGAGGCTTGGACCAAAGACTGACCTGTACTTTGCAAACCTTGCTGTTCGTCTCAGCTCTTTACACAACCTAGATCTGTCGGTTAAACCAACATTGCTTCTCAAACTTGGAAAAGCCCGTTTATCAGCTGCAGACTGTTCCGGTACGTGTTCTAACCTGATACTGAAGAACATCATCCGTGTTTGACCAACCTTTGACCTGGAGCGTCTGGGCCACGCTCCTGCGGACTTTATCTTGAATGCGGACGGAGCAGTGATAGCGGCCAGTGTTGGACATGCGGGCCGGAGACAGGATGCGCTCCACCACGGTGCCGCTGCTGTTCTTGGAGTAGATGATCTGCTCTCCCAGGTGGAAGCTGAAGGCGTGTGTGAGCGGCTGGAGCGAGGCGTGGCTCACCCTCACCTCACAGCGCAGAGTCACCTCACTGCCCGTCTCCACCGCGGTGCCCGGCAGCATCGTCAGACGCACCTCGTCTATGGTAAAAGCTGAGCCGCAAGAGCCGTCACACAACAGCCACAAAGTCACATGTTTTGCCCAGAAAACATTTTTTACTTGGGTTAGGGTTTTCGTTTAAAGCCTGTAGCTCAAGTTAAAACTGTGTGACTCTTCTTTACGATATAATACACAGGAGATTATACTGGTTTTGTGCCCTTTGAAGAAATGTGAAATCGGGCGCCGATAATAGTGCTATTATTAATAATGATGGAGTCCAGGGCTACTTAACCGCATTAGAATAGTACAAACCTTTACTACGTAACTACGCCCCGATAGCATACGATATCTAATGATATAATACAAAAAGAGAAAGTCTCAAAGAAAATGCATGTTAAATAATCAGATTATCTGACTGAATCTCAAGTAAAACGCGTTGTTGCAGCACAGCAAGTCATAAAGCATAAAAAAGATAGAAAATTATGTTTGAAAACTCAGTCTAGATGCAGTAAATAACAATGAGATGAAAAAACAAAAACAATCTTTAATGTTGCGCCTATGTGATAAAAATCTCGCTAAACTTCACTACATTTCTTTCTACAGAAAAGTTTATTAAGTTATGCTTGAGACAAGACAATACAACAAGAATATTGTGGTCAGGATGACTGTATCGAGGAATTATGGGAGATGTATTTTGTATGGGTAAGTGTGATGAATTTATTATGTAGTTCAACGGAGGTGAACAGTACGAAATGTAAGTTATTAAGCATATTTAGCATTCTTTGAGGATTAAGTGTTTTCAACAATGTTTTGCACAATAACATCACGTTTGCCTTTTTATCTTATGTTTCTGTTAATCTAATACTGTCAGCGCAACCATCAAACTACATGTTCATTACATATAAAACACATTGTTCGTTTGATCAAAATCCCACTAGATGACTCCCGATATTACTCTGTTATTAATGTTTTATTCCCTAATTACTCTCAACTAGATTTGTTTAATTTTCTTTATGAGAGATTTTGCACAGTTTGTATAAAGTAATTACTCGTTCAGTAATAAGTGAAATGGGCGTGGTCTCGGGGGTTTGTATTGGCGGGAAGTGCGCTCTCAACAGAACCCAATGGAAGGAAGGAAATCGCATGAGCAAACACAAAAACATTATTCCCCCGAGACTGAAAGAACACAAACTCTGCGAATCACAAACACACAACATCTGTGTGTCGACTCAACACTCAACACACAAGCCTGATGTAGTCACATCATCCGCTTTACACAAGAACAATATTGAAAACACTATTAAGAAAAGTGACGAAAATTACACAACATGAGTTTTTGATCATAGTAGGTGTAAGATTTCAATACTTTGTTTTGGGAAATTTAAGTTAATTGGTAAACAAATTGTAATACAACATTAAATAACAGTTTCTCTAATATTAATAATAAATAGATGACAACAATCATTTGTCCGTCTGTCCATCGATCTATTGTCGAATAGCTTTTTTCTTGCGTTCTTGTTCTTGCATCTTCTGTTATATTGAAACCATTTCTTGCCTTCTATATTTTTTATTATATTTTAATATATTGTAGTTATTTATTTTGGTTATTCCGTGTGCATATTTTACCGTTTTCTCGTCTTTCTTTTTGCACCAAACAGAGTAGCGACACTAATTTCATTGTAACCCTGTGATACAATGACAATAAAGGCATTCTACTCTATTCTGTTCTGTTTTATTCTCTTCTATCTATCGGAGGGTCTAATTTCATCCATCCATCTCTATATCTGTCTGTTTATTTAACCATTCCTACGTCCATCGATTCATCGATCCGTCCCTCTGTATGAGTGTCTATCTATCCATCTGTTTGACCACTGATCCCTCCATTCATCCATCCTTCCTTTCTATCTCTCTCTGTCTCTCGGATTTCCATAACCAATCCGCAGAGAGTATCGCAGCTTCCCAGGTGACGCTCAGATCTAGTCGCTCTAAAAATACGTCCATTAATTCCCACAAAAGCAGAGAAATGCCACCGCGTTCCAAACCTCCCTTTCCTCAGCGCTATAAATCACACGGCGAGCGAAGACGATGCCCCGAAACTGTCCGAGCGCGCGGAGACTCACCGGCCTGGGCGTCGCCCGCTCGCCCTGCGGGTCAGAAGAGGTCAGAGGTCAGGCAGAGGTCAGGGCGCGGGGTGGCGGCAGACTTACACGCGGAGGCCAGGCTGAGGCAGACGAGGCCGAGGCCGAGGAGACGAGCGCTCATCCTGCCAGGTGAACGGCGCGGGTGAAGTGATGGAGCTCGGGCCTGGACACGCCTTTCTTTGTGCAGCGCGGGCAGGAAGTGCCGCTCTTCCTCAGGATGTGGGGATTTACGTGTGAACTTCGCCCACTGGCCTTTCTTCTGCTGGTCTGGAGACGCAAGATTCCGATCATCACTCCAGTTACTGATGTGTGGATCCATCACACTGTGTTTCACCCGCTTGTTATTCCATGTTGTACGCACAATTATTATATTTTTAAAACAGTTGTCATTTTAAGTAAAACTGAGTCAATCTAAGAAAATGTGATTGTTTGAAAATTAGAATATAGCGGTAAGTGTGTATCTATCTGTCTGTCCGTCTATCTATCTATCTATCTATCTATCTATCTATCTATCTATCTATCTATCTATCTATCTATCTATCTATCTATCTATCTACGTATCTATCTGTCTATCTATCTATCTACGTATCTATCTGTCTATCTATCTATCTATCTATCTACGTATCTATCTGTCTGTCTATCTATCTACGTATCTATCTATCTATATATCTATCTGTCTGTCTGTCTGTCTGTCTGTCTATCTATCTATCTACGTATCTATCTATCTATATATCTATCTGTCTGTCTGTCTGTCTATCTATCTATCTATCTATCTACGTATCTATCTATATATCTATCTGTCTGTCTGTCTGTCTGTCTATCTATCTATCTATCTACGTATCTATCTATCTGTCTATCTATCTATCTTTCTATCTATCTATCTATCTATCTATCTATCTATCTGTCTGTCTGTCTGTCTGTCTATCTATCTATCTATCTATCTATCTCATTTGACTATCTATCTATCTATCCATCCATCTCTTTTAATTTGTCTATCTATATATATATAAGATTTTTTTTTTCCATCAGCTTTCAGAAATTTTAATCAGAAATTAAAATTTTTAATTTCCTTATATCTAAATTGTATATCAACAATGTGCAATATTTTTCCATTCATATTCTTTATTTATTGTTTTACCATTATGGCTGCTGCAAAATGTAAATTTAAAAGAAAAAATATCTATATCCATCCATCCATCTATCTTTCCTGTTTAAGATTAGGGTAGCACTGATAAGTGCTGTGTGTGTGTGTGTGTGTGTGTGTGTGTGTGTGTGTGTGTGTCCTGCTCTGCGAATGATTGGGCACCAATCCAGGGTGTGTCCCGCCTCCGGCCCAGTGATGCTGAGAGTGACGGCTGCTCCTCACCACCCTATAATAATAATGATAATGATGAGTATTTGTAAGGTGCTTTTCACAGTTTTAACTGTCTCAAAGCGCACGTGTGAATATGTAAGAGAATTGTTGCTTTTTATTCATTGATCGTCTGGTTGTTAGTGTTGAAGTAAATGACTGTGATTATCACTCTGACTATGACAAGACAAAGAGCAGTGAGCAGCACATATGCGACAGTGGCCAGGTAATAACGAGGAAAATGCCTAGTTTGGCGCCAGTCTCACCCTGAAACCAACGAAGTGGCAGAAAACGGGTGGATGGATCATATGCTGTGGTCGTTTAGGGGCTCCGAGTAGGTAGTATTATGATTCCATTTTCAAGAAAAAAACATAATTTCATATTTTTAAACAACTACTTTAGGAAATATTAAGGTACTAAAAAAGGTACACATTAATAAAATGTGCAATAATGGTAAATTAATGCCAATGATGATTTTTCTTAGTTTATAATTTCAAATGCAAAGGAATCATGATGTAACAATAAAGTCATATATAAACAATATTATTCATTGTTGTACTAACATAAATATATTGTGCGCTTTGAGACAGTTAAAACTGTGAAAAGCGCCTTACAAATGCTCAGAACTTGAACTATTAACAAATAACCAAAGTACATTGCTTGACCACTAGAGGTCACTACAGGTTAAAACAGTAAAACCAGTGACCTTTGAGAATTGAGTTTTTAAATTAAATCGGAAGTGCTCATCTTGTTAAAATGTAGGAAAGAGATTAGATTAGGAAGAAACCGTCCCTGGGCTCATAAATCGAATAGCAAAACAAGTGCTGACGTTTTCTGAGAATGAATGTGAGCAGTCACGAGCGCCGATCCTTATGAGGAAACTCCAAACTCACCGCAGGGAATTCAGTCGTTCCATTAGCCCGTGTGATGATTAATGCTTCTGATTTCAACGCCTCAAGCAAGATACAGTGCGGATTTACACCACACTTTACAGTTTTTACAGCGCAGGTGTTTCACACGCAGTTTCGCAGTCTAAAATCACCCAACAGTCGTATTTTTGATCTTTTTTTTTAAAGCAGCGTCTAATACTAATCATCCCTCACTACTCTCCCAGACCACACTTCAAATGTAGACAGTTTATTTCTAATGTTTCGGTGAACATACTCTACTGAATATATATTTTTAGTTGCAATCAAAGTATGTAAATCACAGGTGTCAAACTCAAGGCCCGGGGGCCAGATGTGGCCCGCCATGTCCTTTTGATGTGATTCAGGAGGAACGCGCTAAGAAGGATCCTCAAACCGGAACGTAAAGCGGTAATTAATGCCTAGTAGATTGAAAAGGTCAGTTGCAGTGGTAGCGACACAGAGGAAGTGGCATGAGGACGAGGTCCGCTGACGTGCAGGATGACCCCGAAGCTCCGAGACTCATCGCTATTGATCTGTGGCTGTTTAATGAGCGCTGCGCTGAAAGAAGAATGATGCGGGATCGTGAACTTGTCCCAGGAGCTGTAGAGTGTGTGGAACTCATCCGGCCGGCAGACGTGATGTTTACCTGCTTGTGAGGACGCCAGCCGGCTGGTTACGAGCAGCTACAAATTGAGGGAATTTAGGAGGTTCCCTAACCCTTAACCCTAACCTTAAACCCCTAACCCTTAACACTAACCCTAAACCCTAAACCCTAACCCTAACCTTAAACCCCTAACCCTTAACACTAACCCTTAACCCTAAACCCTAACCCTAACCTTAAACCCCTAACCCTTAACACTAACCCTTAACACTAACCCTTAACCCTAACCTTAAACCCCTAACCCTTAACACTAACCCTTAACCCTAACCTTAAACCCCTAACCCTTAACACTAACCCTAACACTAAACCCTAACCCTAACCTTAAACCCCTAACCCTTAACACTAACCCTTAACCCTAACCTTAAACCCCTAACCCTAACCCTAACCCTAACCCTTAACACTAACCCTAACACTAAACCCTAACCCTAACCTTAAACCCCTAACCCTTAACACTAACCCTTAACCCTAACCTTAAACCCCTAACCCTTAACACTAACCCTAACACTAAACCCTAACCCTAACCTTAAACCCCTAACACTAACCCTTAACCCTAACCCTAAACCCTAACCCTTAACACTAACCCTAACCTTAAACCCTTAACACTAACCCATACCCCTAACCCTAAACCCTAACTCTAAACACAAACCCCAACCCTAAACCATAACCCCTAAACCCCAACCCTAAACACTAACCCTTGGTCACGTTTCCAAATCCAACGGAAAAGCTTGATGGTTCACATTCAAGGGAAAATTCAAGTTTCAGTGTGAGACTTATCGTACAATTATTGTTGTTATCTATTTGTAACCACATGAAAAGTGCATTAGGCTTGAGTTAGTCTATGGGTATTTGTGTTTTTATGTAATTTAACTGAGAAAAGACTTCAAAAGTTCTTCAACAGGGTCTCGCTTTGGTTTGGCAAATTTCCCACATTGGGATTAAGAAAAAGGCTATATTCTTTCATTCATTCACTCACATCTGAAGACAATGTTTAGACCAAAGCAGAAAGTTCTTTGCCAACAGGGCCGGTGCCAGTACGCTCTCATCTTAAAAGCAGATTAGAAGCAGTGTCGACTATTTAGTTTGCTAAGAGCCGGAGCTTTTCTGTCTGATTGTTTGCTGTGAAAGTTCAGAGCGCCTCGTTTCCCAGACGTTTCTCGCGCTGGTGTTGACCGTGTCTCTGTGTTTAAGGTTGTAAAAGCTCGACTTTAATCCCGGGACTCAGTTTGTCTTTGGCTTTCCGGTGCTTACTCTCATTTTTCTGATTTCGGCGGATCGATGTCGCTGTTGTTCCACCAGGGATTTCTGCGCTGACCGCTTTCACTGGCTGACATTTCCCTGGGTGGACGTGTTTTAATGGAGGCTGAGCCCCTTCTGAAGCGCCTCCATCCATCTTCCCACCTCAGACAGTGTCGGGCCAGTATTTAGCCTCAAACTCCTCTTCTGCCCGCAATCTGCCGGCTTTAATTGAAGACTCTTCCCGCAGTCAAACAGCGGCGAGGGCGAACGCTTTGCCTTAACTTCCATCCAAGCGCGTTTCAATTATCCACATTTCAATTGCAATCACGGTCGGTGCCATTCAAACGGTTTGCAGCAGTTACTCGCGAACCTACACACACTCTATAGTAGAAGGAGAAAAAGAGCCTGGAACACGCACACCTGATTACTGGCATCAACAAAAACGGGCTTAATTCACTGAACTTCCCTCCATCCATTTTCTGAGCTTCTTTTCTATTTCTGGGTCACGGGGGCTGAAGGCAATTCTATCCTATATGCTTGTATATACCTGGTTAACACTAACCGTGACTTATAATCTTACCAAAGTGGCAGCGAGCGCCAGTCCTAAAGATGATCATCAAATTCTGGACAGTCTGGAGCTACAGAGATAAAAACTAAAAACATACAAAGAAAAACTGTTAGACATGTTTGACTGTTTCCTTGTTTGAATTTTTTTGTTTGCATTGTTTAAATGTCAAAAGTAACATCAGAAAAGTAACATTGGAGAACAGCAGAACTCACAGGACGTGCGTTTTGTTATGGTTGTATCAACCAATGAGAGTTTGGGGCGGGGCTTAGAGCACTTCTCACTCACTCTACCTCCAATTCACAGCAACGACAAAAAAATAGACGGTTTAATAACATTGCAGCAAATCATGCAAATAGTTCCAATTTGAAAGATCCAACATTTGAATCAAAGCTAACTAACTTCACGTTTTACAATTCCATTTGCACTGAAATGGTTGATAAAAGGGCATGTAAGGTGTAAAAAGTAGATCTGTTGTCCAGGTTCTGTTCCATTCTTCTGCAGATGGCCTCAGAGAGAGAGAATACTTTCCCTGCGTCATTTCCTCCTGGATCAAGCTGGAGAGATGCGGGAGTTGAGAGGTTTCTGGGCTCCTGGAGAGGTGGAAGCCCGTGATGAAAGCGACGCCGGTCTCGGAAGACTCGCTCTTGATGTCCTCGCCCGGAGTGAATGACGTTTGTTCCTCGTGGGCGTCGCTCTCGTCTTCGGGTGTCTGGAACGCTGCTGTAGACTCTCACTTGGCTTGTGCTCATGTTCCAACACGACACTTACACACACTCGCAGCTCGTTGTTTGTGCTGTTACTGTGGCTTTTCCTCCCAGTGCTCACTGGTCAAGCGGGATTTGACCCTGTGACCTCAACAACACCAGTCCAATTCTAACACTGGACCCGGAAACAAAGGTGCAAAAAGAAAAGAAATCAACCGCAAGGCTTTTGTGTTGCTTTTCCAGAGTTCAGAATCTACGTGAGTTGATGTGATCACCAAAACTGTATCTTGTGTTATACTGAAATCGTTTCTTGCCTTCTATATTTTGGACCATATTTTCATCTATTGTATTTATTTATTTTGGTTATTCAGTGTGTAGATTTTACCGTTATCTTTCATTATCGCTATCTTTCTTTTTGCACCAAGCAGAGTAGCAATACTAATTGAATTGTAACCATGTAACAATAAACACATTCTATTCAATTCTAATGTTCTCTGAAATCATTGTACATGATCAGTCAGTTTATATACTGTATAGCGACGTTCCTCCTGTTTTAAACTCTTTGGTGAAATATATTTGAAATAAGTTGCAATGGAAACATTTTACGCTGAAAGGAAATGTTGAAAAACGAAGGAACATTCGACAATGTTTCCAAGAACTAATGAGTAACGTAGAAATATAAAAAGCGTATAGAGAGTGCTGCTGTAATTGTACCTGTTGTTAATTTATTTAAATTAGGGCTGTCAAAGTTCAATTGCAATTTCACCAAACCGAAAGTGAAAAAACTGCAACTGTGATTAATGGTGTTAAAAAAAATGTACTCGATTAAGCACTTAAAATTAATCGCGTGCGTTAACTAGTTAACTTTGACAGCCCTATTACACCTTATTATCCATTATTCCAAGCTTTGGTCATTTAATCGCCATTAATCGACTACTGACACACTGACTACTGCAAAATATACACATCATTTTTTCTTTTCCTATAAATTATATATTTACAGAGTATTTAAGGGAACAGAAACACACTTTTTCATGATAAAAGGTGGATCCAATTTAGAAGGGTCAGCAGAAAATATTGGAAACTATAAAAATCATTTTCAATGGTTGGCTATGTAAGTATATATTTGATATACAGATAAATTGTCAAACTATATTAATACATGAATCAACAATGGACGACATGGAACTTCATGCTCAAATTCCAACCTTTGTCAACTGAAAATCCCAATAATCTGAAAAGAAAGAAGGTTTAACATGATAAAGGTCTCCTGATGGTCCCAGGAGCAGGTGAAGCGAACAGGAGGCTACTCTGGGTGGGTATGTAGGTATATACTTCATTAACTCCTAATGGAGCGGCGAACAGTCTTCTACTCGCCGTCGCAGGGGTTTCGCTTCCTCCGCAACCTTGGAGAAGCGGTTGCCATGACGACCGTGGGAATGAACCGCTGTCGTTTTTCTCCTCTGTTTTCACGTTGGGAAATAAAGGATCGAGTCACGTGATGGGAAAAGCCCCAGATGGGCCAGTTTGAGAGCGTTTGTGTCATCGGGCCCTAAAAGAAGGATAAGACCCCGGATCAGCCCGCGCTAAGCTGTGCACATCTTCTAATCCCTTTATGCACTTGTTATGTGTTAGACAATCCGGTCTGATCGCTCCACCAGTGAGTATTCTTCACTCCACCAGTCAACCCGTGTGAGGTCGCAATTAAGAGGCGGAGCCAGATCGCTGTGACACCTTCCTGGAGTGACCTGAGGCGAGGTGACCGCGCTTCACCGTAAACAGCGTGTAAACAGACCAGTGTCTTGTGCTTTTCCTGCAAAGTTGGTTTTTATTTGGATCTCGAGAAAATATGAACATTGTAGAAATCAGAAATCAGCTTTATTGGCCAAGTATGTACATGACAAACAAGGAGTTAGATGTGGTCTGACTCACTCTTTTCTTCCCTGTAGTTCCACAAAAAAAAATGTGAATTAAAAAATTTTAATACAAAAAAAAAGAAATACACACAATTCTTTTACAGAAATAAGCGGTTAAATGATTGAATAATCTAATTGTTTTTATTAATAATTAATTAGTTGGTTTTTATTTATTAATATGATTTTTTTTATCAACAGATAATGATGCCACACAAGTTTAAAAGTTTTTATTAATGAATTCCATAATTACAATTTCCAAATGCAAATTTCTAATACCATTTTTTCTGGGTCACTGGGAGCTGGAGCCAATCACAGCAAGTCCTGGGACACCCTGGTCTGGTGGCTGACCAATCACAGAGCGAACACACACACACACACACAAACTCTCACTCTCAACAGTTCAAGTTTATTTAAATAGCGCTTTTCTTAGTATGAAACCAACGCAAGGTTGCTATGCGAATTAGGGGAAAAAGAAAAAAAAAAGTTGATCAAGAGAAACACGCAACACGGGAAGAACATGCAAACAGTCAAAATGGTCAAAAGGCAGATTACATCTCAATTGTTCACAATATCTGCAATACTCCGTTTATTACACTGCCTTATTTAACAAACCTCAACTGTGTAATAGACTTGGCCACGACTGGACTCATCTTCAGCATGAACGACTTTTCCTTGGTGTTGGTGTAAAACTATTTTATCATCTTCCTCGTCTCCTCATCCTTCATCTCCTGAGTGAACCGGTGTGTGTCGTGACATCTCAGGCGAGCCACGGACGGGTCGTTTGCTTTACTGCGCCTTTTATCGCCGTCCAATTAAAAGCGTTCCACACCCTTGAAACGTGGAGCGTGTGAGCCGAGACGTGTGGAACCATCAGCTCCCAGAGAAGTTCATTAGCCAAACGCCCGTAATTCTCTCCGTCAAACACTCACTTAAACACACATTAACCTTGAGGAAAACACAACTATCAGACGCTAAAGGAAACGTCAGCATAATGCTTCGTGTTTGTAGTTGTGTTAGCGTGTGGCTAATGCTCCGTGTTTGTAGTTGTGTTAGCGTGTGGCTAATGCTCCGTGTTTGTAGTTGTGTTAGCGTGTGGCTAATGCTCCGTGTCTGTAGTTGTGTTAGCGTGGGGCTAATGCTCAGTGTTTGTAGTTGTGTTAGCGTGTGGCTAATGCTCAGTGTTTGTAGTTGTGTTAGCGTGTGGCTAATGCTCCGTGTCTGTAGTTGTGTTAGCGTGTGGCTAATGTTCAGTGTTTGTAGTTGTGTTAGCACGTGTCTTGTCTTTGTTTTTCCCGTCTTCTTCATTTGCTCATTATTAGTTAATTTTGTATTAAAACCAACTTTTATTGGTTAATTATCAGTTGACCTCAGTTGCCCTTCTTTGCTCCGCCTCTTTGACTGAAGACTGCATATATTTTGGTATGTCGTGTCATGCCGAACAGTCCAATGAGACGTTTTGTGTTTTTTTTTATTTTTTTAATGTGTTTATTTGGAGGTTGTTTTGGTTTCAGACAGTTGCACTGGGATTATCTAGTGAAAGATATATAAGTTATTAATAAACGCTCATGATATTCCACAAAAGTGATTTTTAAAAACGGTTCCTCCGACGAGACACTTATTTCTTTGCGGCGTGTTCACAAAGTTTGAGCAGGACTGTGAATAAAGCTGTGAGCGGAGCAGAAGCTCTTAACTCTGACCTTAATTCTCACCTGAAACAGCAAATCCCTCCATTCTAATCTACCTTCTAGTAAATGCGAGATTAGTCGCCTGGAACCATGTGAAATCTGCGTGAAAATTCGAGGAAAGTGGCTGACGTCTCCTCACATCCACAACACATTATAAGCCCTTGTCTCCTTTGATAAAGTAACAATAAAGCCCCTGAAGACCATAAAACCCCCTTCATATTGGGAATATCTCACTCTCTTTATCAGAGGTGTAGAGTAGCTGAAACCACACGAGTAAAAGTACTGACACCTCACTGTACCTTAGAAATGACTCCGATACAAGTTACAAGTCATCAATTCCAAGAAGACTTGAGTAAAAGTGGTCCAATTGTAAAAGAACTTGGGAATTTTACATTTTTTAGGCATAAAAAACCACTAAAAATGTGATAAAGAAGAAACATTATTTTTGAGCGTTTATTTCCTAATATAGAAATGAAATTGAACACTTCTCAGTCAGTCTCAGTCACACTCAAATCTCCAAAACAAAGTGCAACCGCTGATTGATATGGACGTGATTGAGGTGATAAACAGCATCAGTACCTTCAGCATCCTGCAGGTGGAGACAACACCTCATTCGCACAAGAAATTAACCGCGGTAGAGAAATATTCATGAATTACTAAAATACAGAGTTAAACTTTACTCAACTTCTTTACAAGCAAACACTCTGAAGTTGATCTGATCAATCACGGTGCAGATTTTAACTTGTGGTCGTTTGGAATTTCCCACATTTTACTAGTATAAACCGGTGTGTCGGGGCGACGCTTGATGTCCACTGTAAAATCTGTGTCTTGAAGTGACATTAGCCTCTATTGGAATACTGATCACCCTGATATCATTGGTATTCATCTAACAGCTCACGTCTTCTTCCAGCTAGTGAGAGGAATTAGGAATGAATCTCCAACCGGAGGAGTCGTATTCACTCTGAAATCATCATGACGGTCTAATGTATGCGCAGAGCAAGCTGACGGACACAAATAACACTAATCCCTCTTTTGTTTTCTATTCACTTCCTATCATTCGTTTCATTGGTTTCCACAGTGGAAGCTGGACCTTCAGACGCTGTTTCTGAACCTTTAGGTGGGAAGAGTTTCAGGCCGTTATACGAGTCTGACAAAAAGTTCCGACTCCTCAGATCAGATTCCGAGCTCCTGCCACCTGGTTGCACTGTTTCACTACATACAAGAGACGTAATGACCGCGCTATTACTCTACTACCTCGAGCTGTGTCCGAGCAAGAATAGATTTGACTTTAGGGCCGAAAGAACTGAAAGTGTGGTCTAGAGGATCTGTGGCTGATGCGTTGAGAGTTGGATTCCCACGACAGACTCCACAACCCACAACGACATTCATATTCTTTACCCACGTGGTACGACGCCTTCAAAGTAGGTCGATATATTTCGGTCCTAACCTTTAATATTACAATGACGGCGTTATTCTTGTGTGTGGATGTCTCTGTAGAACCAGCCGCGCATTCACAAAGGTTAGAAACCTAGAGTTTCTTCAAAAATGCACCACATAACGCACACCAGTCTATTTCCAAACCATTTCTTCTTTGAACCAATTACAGCAGTTGTGGTTCCAATGTTTTCTGCAACATTCAGCAGTAGTTTTCAGTAAAACAAATAAATGAATAAAAATACTATTCATCAAATAATAACGTGAATTTGAATTGGGTTGAATGGAAATTGGTTTCGAGGGTTAAATGTCATCATTTGGCGTTGATTCTACTTGCTTATGTCTAGGGCTTATATTCCGGGTAAACTAGCACGTACCTTCACCCTTACCTGCTGAGGTTAGCTTCACGTTTCATTTATTTGTAAAGCTTATTCTGGGTCTTTGGGAGACAGCAGCTCTGGCGGGACACACCCCCTGGTCCAGTGACCAACCAATCACAGAGCAGGACACACACATTCACACCATGGACACTTTTCCTCTACTTAGGTTTTCCTCAGGAGACCGAGAGGAAGGACAAGAGCAATGCCGAAATATAAAAATCTGACTTGTGTTCTTTAACAGTGAGAGAGAAACCACCAGACGAGGCGTTTAAGAGTCTCGATGTTGACACTGTGTTGGGTGTAATGTTGACTTGATGTTGGGTGTAATGTTGACTTGATGTTGACTTGATGTTGAGTGTAATGTTGACTTGATGTTGACTTGATGTTGGGTGTAATGTTGACTTGATGTTGGGTGTAATGTTGACTTGATGTTGACTTGATGTTGGGTGTAATGTTGACTTGATGTTGGGTGTAATGTTGACTTGATGTTGACTTGATGTTGACTTGATGTTGGGTGTAATGTTGACTTGATGTTGGGTTTGATGTTGACTTGATGTCGGGTGTGAAGCTCTTTAAGCCGTTCGTGCGGGACGTGCGAGTGATTCTGCTGCTGCTGCTAAAGCGAGTGACCTGCACATACACTTACTGACACAAGAGGGCGGTAATTTACACCATATGTCTCATACAAAAACTCATTAGCAATCATCTTTCTCGACGCTTGCCAGCTTCTCTTCCTCACACGCGTGAGCTTAAATGCCACCGAGTCGTGTTTGATTATTCACTGATGTGATTAACAATGATGGTGCATTTAACGAAAAGCCACTCATCGTGATGGCATTGTGATTGAGGCATTGGTGCGAATAATAATTCCGTGGTCTATTGTTCATAATGTTGGGGGTGAAGAGCGAGGGTCTTCTCTCCGTCCTGTCGGTTCCGCCGCAGTCTTCTGTATTTTCCGAGCTGATGTTTGTTGGCGAGTCAGTCCGCATCAGTGGCTCCGGGATCAAACGCAAGACAAATCTCCATTCCTGATCCCGGTGTGCAGATCAAAGGCCGGCGGCTGCGTTCCACCAGGATCAGAAGCAGAAGGTGTTTCCGAGGTGGCGGATTTTCCAGACTTAACCTGATTAGCGCTCGGCGGAGTTCTCTAAAGCTCGGCCAGAGAGATACAACTAAATTACCTGCGGTGGAAATAACACACAAGCCCTGCTTATTAGTCTGAAAGTGTTCACTTAGCGCACGGCGCTTCCTCTCTTCCTCGGGCTGGTCACGTGATCACGAAGAGGCGAGGAACTTACTTTCAAAGTGCAAATGTGATGGGAAATGAGGCTGGAGATTAAAAAGCTTCCCGGCTCCACTACATTCAGATCGTCTGTGCCGAACAATAAAAATGCATTATTTCTGCAGCCCCGAGGCGCAAGTTACCAACGTCCCCCATTTCACCGCGGTGTTACACCTCTAATGTCATTTGCGTGTAAATACTTCCCAGAGATGCTCTGGTTTCACACGAGAACACCAGCGACTCTTTTGTCTTGTAATGAAGGATAGATGCTCTTACACTGCGGCCAGACGGATGTTATAATGCCGCTCTCACTGGGTTTATTTTACACGCCCGACTTAATGCTTGTGGAGCTTCACGCATTTCTAGAATTACTCGGTTTAGTCTGGATATTCCCAGTGTTACTTTATCGCCACTTAACTCTGAATTTGTTCTGATGAAAGGCCAAACGTTGACGTAATGGAGGACAGAGAGTTACATTGTCATTTATTAGTGAAAAGTTGAACCAGCGATATAAAAACTGAATCCAATGATTGTGTAGTGATATTTATTACTGTTCAGACTTACTCAGATAATGAAAGAAAGATGAATGTATATATAGGTAGATAAGAGAGAGAGATTAGATAGATGGATGGATGAATGGACGGACAGACGGACGGATAGACAGACAGACAGACAGGCAGACAGATAGATATATAGATAGATGGATAGAAAGATTGATAGACAAATAAAAAGAGATACATAGATAGTTGGATGGATGGATGGATGGATGGATGGATAGATAGATAGATGAAAAGAAAAACCAACAGACAAACAAGTACATAGATTGGGTGGATGGATAAATAAATTAATACATTAGATGGATGGATGGATTGACCATATATACATTTAAATATACTAAATGTATTATAACGTATAATGTTTATTTCAGACATTTCATAACAGTATTTCCCCAGATTAAATGGCTTTTTCTTCTCTTAAGGTTGAACTGCCTCGACTAGACTGGCCGTCTAAATCAGGGGAAAACACTGACCGCCGCTCTACTGGTCAAACACCGGAACATCTCAACCGAGACATTTCCTCCTTATCATTTAGCAATAATTGAGGATGACTGCGGTCACGAGTCAGAGGGAGGAAGGATGAACAGGGATTAAAGGCATTTGCTCATTGGTCCTGACGTCCAGCGCTGTGTTCCTAGAGGTCTTCATCATCAGAGAACACATGATAGTATCAGGAGCGTAAGACGTATCATGACTGAAACCGCTGGATTAATCCCATGCTGACCTGAGTTTATATGTTTGGGTATTACACTCTGAGGGAAAAGGTTGAATGTTTTTTTTATATAACAAGACTGACCAGCTTTTACATTAATTTGCTGTACAGTATCTAAAGCTAAATGACTTGTTGTTGGTCATAGACATTATCTAAACCCCAACGAACAATGAATATGCAACAACCTTTCACCTTACAAATGCACTGAACTTGAACTTGTTGGCTATTTGAATATTATTGATGAATGTAAACCTCATACAACTTGTTGTTATATTGTTTCAATCGCGACACTGAAGAATGTTGCGTAACAGTGACATGTTGTTGTCTGCGACGTTTCTTTTGCAACATTTTGAACCTGATTTTGCCCCGATAGACATTTTGACATTCAACAAAACTTGACATTCATTTCACTAAAACTGGCAGGAACCTCGGGGCCAGAGTCCCAGTTTGGCTTCCATCGACTGACCTTTCTCGACGTTTGTTCAAAGATTAGATTGAGGCCACTCCGGTTCCTCCTCGCTCTGACGTGAACCGCTGGCCCTTTTACATTTCCTCTGCATATTTAAATACAAACCGGGAACGTGTTTGAAAAGACGCTGAGGTTCCTTTCCTCATAAATCACAGTGATGTACAGACTCTGCCCTCGATCCGACATGGCGGAGGAATACGCTCGGTGTGTGAGAGAAAGAAAATGAGATTACCACCAGCCATCATGCGACATGTTCCTGCTGGACCACTTTGAGCTGCGGACCTGAGAGATGAAACGGCTATTTCAGGTAACACACACACACACACACACACACACATCGTAGAAAACAATATCGCCACCCCACTATAGCATCAACCATCAAACGCCCAGACTTCACTACCTGACGCCGCCCTACAGTCCCATCTGAACCCTCCAGCAGATCTTCACAGTATCGTGGAGCCCAAGGTCCCCACAAGTGACCATAAGGCCCATACACACACTGTAGACAAACCTTGCACTAAGACCAACTGCCTGTACACACACACACACCAGAGTCGGGTACACTATGTACCTGCACACACTCTCTTTCCTCCGCTTCATTCAATATTCATTAGCACTACTTGTCTTCACTCTGAAACCCGACACACTCCAGCCATTACATGTCGTTAGTGCTCAACACAACACAAAGTAACACACTCCGCCCGTGTTTCCTTCCTCCACTGATTGAGATGCGTGAGGCGTCTCCAGATTCATCAGTAGCGTAGACGCTGCCGTGGTAAAATCTTTTGTCCCGCAAACAAAGAGAGTGTCGAGCGTCACTAATGGCTCAGAGATGCTGTACCGGCTTCCAGAAACCACACGGCTGGACCTGTGCGTCTCACACACCGAGACACCCGAGCTCATGGATCAGAGAGCCAGTGATTTACAGGAACGCTGGCTATTCTGCACTAATACGGGTACGGACCGCTCTCTGTGGCTTCTCAGGAGGAAGTCGTGTAGTTTAGAGGCGATTCCCCCTTCAGAGTGTCATTGGTCAAGACACTGAACCTTGAGCCGCTTCCTGAGGCTGCCCACTGCTCCGGGTTTGTTTGGATGGGTCAATTGCAGAGGGACTGAGGGATTAATACAGTTAATTTCTTCTTCTCTTCTTCTAATCTCACATTTACTAGTGCGTGAGTTCCCCCGTGTGATCCAGACGTGTTTCTATCACCGCTCAACCCTACAAACACACCCTGCTCCTCTCGAGCTCCAGCACATTAGCAGCAGATGAGGGATTGATCCAGTGAGGGTGTTTTTCCACGAGCAGCGTGTCGGAGTTGTAATGCTGTAATGGAATTAGAGGAGGACGCGAGGACAACAGCGCCGCACGCTGACGCCATAATCTCATTAGAGTCTTCTCTTTCAGCATCGCACAACGTCTCCTAAACGGGTTGGGTTTGTCTCCACGATGGGGTGTGATTAGTGTGTGTGTGTGTGTGTGTGTGTGTGTGTGTCGCTGATGAGCTGGATGCCTGACAGATGCTGTGTGAGTACTACACTCGTCCCAGCAGACGTGTAAACAGCTCTTCATCCGCGACACACACACACACACACACACAGACACAGTCCTCAACTCAGTAGTGGAAACCCTCATCAAAAGTAGTAATTACATTTTACTAAGCTAAAGTACATGTTCCTAAAATGTAATTCTTAGGTTATTGAGGTCTTTAGTAAAGACACTTTTTTAAAATTATTTTATTTTTATTTTTTTTATTACATATAAAGTGCAAAGAAAAACAAAAAGTAATCCATTGCATTATAAGTGTAAAATGTACTAGACTTTACTTTAGCGGTCAGTTGTGAGGTTACCACTTTCAATATAGAAAAATAAAGGATGCACAGGAGGCGGGGCTACGGAGGCGGGGCCAAGAGCGGCCCGAAGGCGACATCACTTTACACACTGTGATCGCAACTTAATATGCTTTCATTAAAGTATGTTCACCAAGGCATTAAAAATAAACTGTCTACAATTGAAGTGCGGTCTGGGAGAGTAGTGAGGGATGATTAGTATTAGACGCTGCTTTAAAAAACGGATCAAAAATACGGGGCAATAACCAACCCGTATTGATTACAAGTGGGACGTACAATTTCAAACTCAAAAACGGGACAATTCCGTATTTCAAGGGACGTGTGGCAACACGAGGTCTAAGTGGCAGAAAATCTAGGTAAAATAAAAAGCAAGGTGAGTTTTGAAAGTGAGATGGTTGGGGACTCAATCTAGGGAGATCTGGCGGAGAAGCAAAACATGAGAAGTGGCTGCTGGTCTTTGTACGATTCTTAGAAGCTTATAATTATCATGGACGCTGGATCTTGTTCTGTATGAACTTTTATTTTGACACGGACTCTGGTTCATGACGCGCACTATTTTGAAGAACATCTGGGATTGCGTCACTTCCGGGTTTGCGTGGTTTGTTTGTTTACGTGCCCAGCTGTTTCTCGTTTTCCCCTGTTTCCCGATTGCGTTAATTGTCTCGTTTTCCCTGTCCAGCTGTTTGTCATTGTCAGGTGATTGTGTTTTGTAATTAAACCCGTCTTGTTCACCATGTCTTTGTCAGATGTGTTTGTCTGTGGTCTTGCCGTTATGTCGTGTCTTGATTTGTCCCGTCTTGTTTTTGTTAATCTAGTCTCGTCTTGTATACTGTAGTTGTGGTTTTCCTGAGTCTTGCCGGTTTTGACCTTGCGTCTTGCTCTCGTCTCGGATCACCCGCCTTGCTCAGTGTTTTTGCCACGTTGGGTTTTTTGTGTAACGACTTGCCCGCTCGCCTACGCTTTTGTACGATTTTCCACGATTGTGCTAGTCTACAGCGACCTCAAAAGACCTAAAAGCAGCGTGTCTTCTACGTCTGTCTGGGGTAGTGTGGTGTGTCACAGCAGAAGACGAGACCTCCACATGAATCCTGCTGGAATGTGACAGATTATGGAAGATCTCTTCAGTATCAGAGGACACGTCCACTTTGTCAAGCGGCTTGTAGCAGTAAATCCCGCTGTGCATTATTGAGTTATGTGGAACTAGCTTCTTTCTGGCAGCAGGTCATTTAGCTCCGTGATGTACGGCCGGTGACCTGACATATTTGGCTCCTGCGTCAACAACCAGGCCGCCGCCGGAAGCGAATGATGGAAGCGTGGAGGAGGGAAGAAGACGTCAGCGTGCCAAACACACTCGCTCTGTAAACCTGCAGCACTTCTCCTTCTGCTTTTTACACTGATTCTCTCCGCTTGTCATTCTATAAAGCACTACTTCATCCGTTCCTCACTCTCAGATTAGTGTATTAGTACTTTGCAAGTGATGGTAATTAATTATCAGCCCGTTTCCTACCAGTAGAAGCAGCAGTGTTTCATAAACAATCCATGGAATCTTCAATCAAACAGGATTTCAGGGAGACAGAATAGGGGAAAATGTCTAGGTTTTGATCAGCAGAATCAGTGCTAGAAAAAGTACGACATGTATCGCTTATCTGCAGATCAAAGTGTCTTCTAAATGCAACACGCCAAACCCAAGTCTAAAGTTTCACCAAACCATCAGCTTTCGTGCTTTTCAATTTATGGATCATAACGAACTGGAATCCGGGCCTGATGGCAGAAGCAAACCGATGAAAGACGAAAATGTGGAATTGACTTTGACCGGCGAGGAATCTTGCGCTTTCTCCGACAGCAGGAATTCCACCGGAGGCTTGACGTCTCCGAGCTGGTGTGAGGCGTTTGCTTCAGCTCCTGTGGAGAAGGTCAAACTCTTTGTCCTGACACTGGCGGCAGGGGAAGATGGTCTTTAGCTCACGCAGAACCAGATTTTGCCCTTTCTCTCTCTCTTAGTTGTATTAATATTAAAGAAGAGAGCTCAAAAACAAAGCAAAGTCATGACACTGCCGCAGAGAAAATGTCAGATAAATGTTGGCACGGCCCGAGACGTATGCGCAGAGCGTTGGGTTTCATTTGGCTGAATCGAGTGACTTTTACTGGATGACATTCTGCTGATTAATTAGAGTAAAAGAGCAGAAGTGGAACAGCGCGTTGGTTGGGAAAGTTCTACGGGCTCTGCTACCGTTCCGATGCTGATCAGACACTCCAGATCCAAACATGCAAT
Source organism: Paedocypris micromegethes (assembly GCA_028031935.1). NCBI lineage: Eukaryota > Metazoa > Chordata > Actinopteri > Cypriniformes > Paedocypris > Paedocypris micromegethes. The sequence goes on from CM051505.1 coordinate 204,252, forward strand.
TATATATAAGAACCAATTTTCTTTTGTCTGGGTTCTGGGTCATTGGAGCTGGAGCCAATCCCGGCCATTCTGGGTCTGACGCCTTGGATTGGCGACCAATCACAGAACGGAATGCACAAACTCACATCTAAGACACGATTGTCCAGACATCTTGGATGGTGGGAGGAAACTGGAGAGCTGGAGGAAACCCACGAAAGCACACGATTGTTCCTGTTCTGTAGAAGAACACGGGCTTGAGGTCTTCTCAGCAGGATCCTTCTCATCTCTACCAACCACGATCAAATACAGCATAACTACTTCCGGAATGTTTGAAACTTTTGTCTCGCGTCAGCGATGAAAGGAAATTGTGACTAAAATTAAGCGCAGACTATTTTTAAAAGCTGTGTCCGTTCTCCCAGGAGAATCTTTCTTCTCACTGTTTATAAAAGCACGTGGCATTTTCAGCACGACGTGCCTATCGGAGCTGAGAAGAGTAATGATATTTACAGCTTGAAACCGGCTTTAATGCATCAGGTCCTGGTGTGTCCTCAACCACACGGGTCTGTCGTTTGCTCTTTGGACTGTGGGATTGCAGAGCTGAGCTTCACTATCCGTTCGGCAGAAATGTGTTTGTGAGCTTTCATTAATGAAGGATTAGGGGAAGACGGATTATAATGGAGCGTATGAGGACAGGCCTCGTGAAACTGGGATCTTCACACAGTCTCCAACTCATCAGCATGGAAATCACAATATGCTAATGGATCATGGATGGAGTTTCTGTCTTTCTGTTCCTCCTGTGAGTTAGTTAATAGGTCCGTTTTTTATGACCTGGTTGACGGTTTGTCTGAGAATTAAATCGATCATTTTAGACTGAACTATGACACCGATGCCTAGTCAATTTATCTAGGTGACAATTAACGTGCGAGACAGCGTCCGATCTTGGAATTATGATTGGAGTTTTTGAAACAGGAAACACATTTTATTGAGGAACGTTCTTGAGAAGGAGCCGCAAGGAAAAATCATGAATTATTCCATATGAGGCGTTTGTTTAGTCGTGTTCCTCCGGGTCTCTTTACACCAGGGTATTTATTCAAAATTAAAAATATTTGTTCAGGGGAATTAGTCTGGAAAAATCCCCATGATGTGAGTGAGAGTGTGAATGTGTGTGTGTCCTGCTCTGTGATTGGTTAGCCACCACCTCTAAAGTCCATTTATGTTTTTATATTTGCTGAACATACATGACTTGACAATAAATCTTACGAAAGACAATGAAACACTTAACACTCAAAGTAACTGCGTACCCGGGTAGACGCTGCCCACTGCTCCGTTTTTTCACTTTAGTCATCGATAGTGTTAAAGTAAAATTGATTGATTGATTGATTGATTCAACTTTATTGTCATTGGCAAGTACAAGACAACAAAATGCAGTTAGGTCCAACCAGAAGTGCAAAAGTAGCGACAATGTTTATAAAGTGCATAATGGTGAGGAATGTAAGGTACAAACATAATATACATATGGGAGGCTATGACAGAAACTACAGGGTAATATACAGAAGGGTGGTGGCAGAATAAATATATTATACAAAATCAGAACTAGAGATATGGTGCAAATGAGCATGAAGATCAGAACAAAGTACAGTAGTGCAGAGAAATGTAAACTGTTGTGTGCAAAGAGCAAGTCCAGTGCAGAATCCGCGAGTGACCATCAGTGTGGTGTGGCCAATGTGCAAGTAGACGCAGTGGGAGAGGATGAGGGGGGCAGTGCAGCTAATGTTTATGTTTCAGAGTGTTCAGGAGTGACACAGCTCTGGGGAAGAAGCTGTTCCTCCGTCTGGTGGTCCTGGTCCTGAGACTCCTGAAACGTTTCCCTGATGGCAGGAGAGAGAAGAGTTTGTGGGCAGGATGGGAAGAGTCTTTGGTGATGCAGAGCGCACGCCGCACGCAGCGTTTGCTCTGGATGTCTTCAATGGTGGGGGGGGATGCGTTGCGCGGTTTTGACCACCCGCTGCAGTGCCTTCCGTACCACACAGTGACGGAGTGGGTGAGGATGCTTTCTATTGTGCAGCGGTAGAAATTCACCAGTAAAGCGGAGGGCAGCAGGTTCTTCTTCAGAGTCCTCAGGAAGAAGAGTCGCTGATGAGCCTTCTTGATCAGGCAGGAAGTGTTGGTGGTCCAGGTCAGGTCTTCAGTGATGTGGGTGCCGAGGAACTTGAAGGAGGAGACTTGTTCGACGGCAACCCCGTTGATGTTGATGGGGTTGTGTGTGTCACTTTTCGACTTCCTAAAGTCCACTATTAGCTCCTTAGTTTTAGTGGAGTTGAGGAGCAGATTATTGTTGCTGCACCACGAGGTCAGGTGCTGGACCTCCTCTCTATACGCTGTCTCATCGTGATTGCTGATGAGACCAATCAGCGTTGTGTCGTCTGCAAACGTAACGATGGCGTTGGAGCCGTTCATTGGCCTGCAGTGGAAGGTGTAGAGGGAGTAGAGCAGGGGGCTCAGCACACAGCCCTGTGGCACTCCAGTGTTGAGGGTGATGATGGAGGAGAAGGTGTTGTCTTACTGGACATACTGAGGTCTGTTGGTCAGGAAGTCTAGAATCCAGTTGCAAGTTGTAATGTTGATGCCTAGGTCTTTGAGCTGTAAAATGTAAAAAATACTATATTTACACAAATATATGCACCTTTTTTTCAAATTTCTGACGCACAAAAACTTGGTGGGTGCTTATAATCGCCGATTTTAAATATGCGCCATTTTTCCATATTTCAAGTCAGGAGAAGCACATATAAACGGAATCACGTGGTCTCTATGCAGTTGCTCAGAGCGGACAGGTGCAAAGGCTCTTAGGATTCTGGGAAATGAAGTTCTAGAATCAACTTTTTTTTAACCTATTTTTCCAAGTAAAGCGATATCAAAATGATTCGATTTAAAATTGTGAAATGAAGAAAAAATAGTGTTTTTTAGAGAAAATGTATGTAATTGATCTAAGCATTTTTATTTTTATTTTTTTTAGAGTTTTTATTCACTGCCCGAAAAATCTGGGGTTTATATTCGCGTAAATATAGTATGTATGCAGGATGTCTGTTTACATGTTTTTTTTTTTCATACACAAGACATACCGAATTCAATTGACAATAGTTGAGTTGAAAAGCAATATTGTGGTATTATTTTAGTTGCGATGATTCCAATAGCTATGGTAAACGCTCGCAGACGCTTTGGTCGGACAGGACGGACACGCTGGAGCTGGTGAAGTCCGTCTCGCTGATATTCCAGGTTGAGCGCTTGTGTCATGTGTCATGTGTCAGTGCGCGAGATGAAGGTCACAGATAAAGCGAGGATTAAAAGCCGTGCCATGATGATGATGAGGAGGAGGAGGATGATGATGTCGTCTGGACCGCCACGCACAGGATTACCACACACACTCTTAACGCATCTACGTGTGTTTCAGGAGATTGACCTCAGCGGGTTACATCATCACCCTCATGTTCTGGGAATGTGGTGGATTCCGCGGGTGAGGTGAGTTTGAGGAGGTTTCGCTGGATCGCCGTGATTATGGATGAGAGACGAGGGAAAGGTTTCTCAGACCGAGGCATCTCCTCCTCCTCCTCCTCCTCCTCCTCCTCCTCAGCTGTGAAGAACACAGGAGATCCTGCTCTTTGAAGTGACAGGGCGGATTATTCACTGTCCCACAGAAAGGCCTCGGGAGAGATGCGGGTGAATCCGGGTGATCGTCTCCGGCCGCCCAGAGCTGACATCACATCAGCCTCTCACACTCTTTCTTCTTCTTCTTCTTCTTCTTCACTCGCTCGCTCGCTTGTTTAAAGCCAGTGTGGGCCAGAACTCAAAGCTTCGTCTGCTTTTACCTGGCCACAGAGAATGTCCCAACTAGACTGTAAAAGCTTCTTTTATTATTCTAACAATCTAAATAGAGCAGATTAGGAATAAGTGCCATGCGGGAGAATGCAAAGTGTCCAACGGTGTGAATGTCTGTCCTGCTCTGTGATTGGTCAGCCACACATTCAGGGTGTGTCCTGTATTCACACTCACCCCGTGACCCCAAAATTGGACAAATGAAAACAATGGGTGGAAGCCAGGGAGCAAAATGTAATGAATAAAAAGACATTTCTTTTTTCATCGTTCAGTATAGTGTTTCCTGGAACATTTGTAATTAGTTTATGCTAATTAACTCAACTGCTAATGATCTTTTGTAGCTTTTCCCATCTCGAAACTTTTCAGGAGATTGAGGATTTGCTTTTAGGAGAATTGAGTTTGCTTTTCCTTTTCAAACTAGAAGCAGGAAGTAAAAGCCGCGGATGACAGATTAGCGCTTTGCTAATAAGGGACGGCGTTTGGGAGGCGTGGCACAGGCGTAGTCTCCGCCCTCGCTGATAATAACTGTCACACATCCTGCGTCTGATCTCTTATCATCTCTGACCGTGAGTCTTTATCTCCGTGATTAAACTCTGTGATGAATCGACCGTTTGACTTAAACAAACAGCATTAATGATGCAGAGACGATACCCCGTGATGCCCCCTGATGCCTGTAATGCCCTGTGATGCCCCTGATACCCCGTGATGCCCCGTGCTGCCCTCTGATGCCTGTAAAACCCTGTGATGCCCCCTGATGCCCCATGATTCCCGTGATGCCTGTGATGCCTGTGATTCCCGTGATGCCTGTGATGCCTGTGATGCCCCTGATGCTCTGTGATGCCCCGTTAAGCCCCTGATTCCCGTGATGCCTGTGATGCCCCTGATGCCTGTGATGCCCCGTGATGCCCCTGATTCCCGTGATGCCTGTGATGCCCCTGATGCCGGTGTGGATGATGATTCCTACATTTCTCATGCCGCTGGTCTTCTCATCATCTTTCATCTCTGCTCTTTTCATGTCTGCTCGACTGCGACGGTGAATGATGCCGCACACGCATTAGCTGGTCGTAATTGTCACACTTTCCACACAATTGAATTCGGTGGCTATTAATCTGGTGAATAAGGCCTTTGTACGTGTTGGTCTGAAGAACCTTTGATATCACAGGATATTCCTGATGATGAGTTAAAGACGCGGTTAGTTCAAGCCGAGTCGCAGCTAATGAAGGTGGCACAACCACATCCTTCTGTGAACCATTTTCCATTTCGGGGTCACTGGGAGCTGGAGTCGAGGATGACACACAAACACACTCTCACTCACCTACGGGCAAATTCAATGCAATGATTGTATAAGGTTCTTGATTGAGATGACAACAATGTTATTCTACATAAACATAAGCGTTAAATGTTTTAGCCGAACTTGTAACAATTAAATGAAAGTCAGATATTTATAATTTATAATCTAATTCATAATCTGTAATGAAGGTTTATTTAAAAATTTTCCTGTGACACAATTTAAAAAGCGAAACCATAAACACAAAACGTACGTAAAAGAATTGCACTAGTAATTTTTTTACATTCATTTTTACTCTGTCAGTCTACGGAATCAGATGCCAAAAATACCTAACGTACATTTTTAAGAAACAAACGGAAAATACTTCACATTTAGGTTTGTTTTTTTATTTTAGGCTTGCAATCTTCACGTATTGCTTTGAAAGTTTTTATTATATTCAGATGTATTTGTTTGTTCTGGCTTCTGGCACTAGCTTTACGTAGGAGCCGTACTCTTATTGGCTAGTGAGTCAAACCCAATGTGGCCCGCCAATCAAAAAGTTTGCCCACCGCTGATGTAAACTTAACCAGTGCTTCTCACTAATCTAATTATTAGGCACTTGCCTCACCAAACGTGAGTGACTATTATTATTATTATCTTTATTATTATTATCATTATGAAATTATCTTTATCATCATTATCATATTTCCTTTTTCTTAACTGACTTTTTCCCTAATTTTTGAACACAGATAAATAATGGACATTTTTTTTCTCCATAATTTGCAGAGTGACTTTGTGTTGGTCCCGGACTAAGAAAAGACTCTCGGACTATATAAATAAACTTGAACTTGAACATTTTTCACACATTTTTTTCAAATGAACGAGATGTTTTATAATACATACAGTAGGTCAGTAAAGTTTCATACATTACAATTCTGCCACAGTGGAAATCGCATCAGAAATAATTCAGTTGGAGATTTGTGAATAAATCCAATCGGGCTCCAGCGAATGTCAGGAGGAGAGTGAAACTCGGTGAAATGATGTGGAATAAATACATTGGGAACGTCTTCTTCTAGTGTGGAAATATTCCGGCTTCACGGGGAAGCTGCCGAGAGTGTGACAGTCGCCTCAGAAGCCTGGAGGAGGAAGAGTGTGTGTGTGTGTGTGTGTCTCATTAGTGTGATGGCGTCAGGATTCGCTCGTTCTCTCGTGATGTTCCTCAGGAAGAGATGCCACAGCGCCTCAGTCTTCATGCGTAATGAGGGCGGGCCTCAGAGCGGCTCCGCCCACTGCTCCACAGCTCAGCCCCGCCTCCACCACGCCTATTAGACACGCTCATGTTTATTAATTGCACGGTGAATATATTTGGCTAAATGCTGAGCAATGGTCTTATTAGAGCACCCGTTATCTCTCCTATTCCCAGAGTTCAGGCTTCGTTCTTCTGTTTCTCGCTTCAAGACTGCGTGTGATTGGCCGAGTGTCTGATCCGTCTTCACGTGACGATAAGTGATTCACCGTGTTAATCTAGTTTGGTAAATCGGTTTGTATAAACGTCACGTGATCGTCTGCAGTTGTACGTTGTTGTTGTTTTCGTTGGCCAGTGTTTGTAAAAAAGGCTTTTAGGAGAGTGATGTATGTCTCCTTCCTGTTTCTGAGACGCTAGATATTTTATACAATTAAAGTCACCAATTCCAAGGCCAGTTGAGTAAAACTTGTAAAGTATTACATTTAAAAAGAGCTGAAGTGTTTCACTTGTACTAAAGTTAGGCTCAAAAACCACAAAGAAATGTGAATAACCTCCTTTTTTTAATGAGGTTTTATTTCCTAATATAGAAATTATAATTTACACCTCAATGTTTCAAAATGGCAGAACAAAATCAATAAAAAGTCAGTCTTGTCCAAACTCAAATGTAGTGGAGTAAAGAGATAGATACTCAATCCCTAATGTAGTCAAGTAAAAGTGGCTTATATTACGGTTACTCAGTAAAACCACAAAGTAGCCAAAAATACTTAATACCAGTCCATTTACTCAAGTAATGGTATGGTGTGTGTGTGTGTGTGTGTGTGTGTGAGAATGTGTGTCTATGAGCTCCCTGTGGTCAGGGGATTGATGTTCTTCCTCTCAGAGACTCTTCACTCTATCTGCACGACAAACCCACATCCGAGTCTTTCTGCGGCTCCACCTCATCATCAGATGCGAGACCTTTTCCTCCTGCTGGATTCTGATTGGCTCGGCCGGTGGATCCAGCAGATGAGCAGACGTCTGATGCTCTTCAGATTCCAGGAACTACAGGCCTACAAGCTTCAGACCCTCAGCACCGACGTTCCACTGGCTCCTTCAGTAGAGAAACGCGTGCGTCTGATTGGATGGAAGCGTGTGATTAGAGCAGGAGGGCGGGGCGTGTTCACATACTGTAATTGCACTTTTAGGTTTAATATTAATGAATTACTAGTGAAGTGAAGTGAGCGTTTCTCCTCAGGTTCATCATCGGCTAATTGCCTTATCACAGGCGGAGCGGCGCTTTTAAAGTTCTTTATCAGATACACGTCTGGATCTTCTGCGTTAATGAGGAGAACACGACTATTACAGCGCGGCTTTGATGAGCCGTGACCGAAGCCAGAACAAACCAGGCTCCGATGGGAGTTTTTCCTCCGTCTGAGATGAATTGGTGCGGCCTGGGCTGGTCTGCAGTCGTTCATCATCACACCAGAGCTCCACCTCTCTCTTCCCGCGCTGATAAATCCACCAACCGTCCACCGACACCAAACTGTGACTTCATCATGATTGCTCCATCTTCATGTGGAGATCCTGTCAGGACACCCCGAGGACGCTTCTGCTCTCAGATCCTCTGCACGTGTGAGGAGGAACTCTACTCTACGTGTCCTCTGCTCACACTTCCACTGGGACTCGGAGAGCTTCTCGTAAACGGCTCCGACAACAACAATTAACCGGTCGCGGCCTCGAGGAACTCTGCAGGAACGTGCTGCCTGACCTGAATGGGTGAGAAGATCTTCCCCGTGAGCTGCTCAGGAGGTGGACTTCATCATTCATCATCCTCCTCTCTCATATAATCATTACTGCTGGCACACCATGAACTTCTATAGCACTTCCCCAAACACATTAATTCCCTTCTTTATTAGAAAAGTGCTCCGTGACTTCCGCTGTGCAAGATACTGAACAGATGATACTTCTGTTCCATCTCAAAGTGAAACCCGAAGTGGAATAAACTCGTGATTACCGACGTGAAAAATAAATGGCGTGAATAAGCATTTGAAATGAATCCCATGCGTTAACGTGTTAACTTTGACAGCTCTAGTAATCATACGAGTCGGGTTAGCAGTCGATATGGCCACTAGGGACAGTATTGAATTAGTGTCGGGGGCTTGTGGGGTCCGTGTCTGGATCTGATGTAGAAACCACCGGACCAGGATTAGAACCTGGAGGCTCAAGGTTCCACCATCGCTGCCAGACTGTGTGCCAAAGAATCCATTCAAGTCTTGAACCGCTTTTCCATTTCTGGGTCCAAGGGAATTTGAGCCAATCCCAGCCACTCTGGGCCTGAACGTGGAAGACACTCTGAACTGTCAAGACTCCAAACAATCACAGAGCAAAAAACTTCATATTTCAAACTTCAATTCATAGACACACACACATAATCACACACAATCACTTTTTACAGACGAGGGAGGAAACTGGAGACCCAGAAGAAATCATAGAGTGGTCTCTCAGAGGAACACGTAAGAAAAGCACCGATCGCCTTAAACTCGACTCTCAAACGCTTGTTCCTCGCTGACCGCTCCTGCTACATTGGTTGAACAAAAGTTCAAGTTCAAGTTTATTTATATAGTGCTTTCTTAGTTCCAGACCAACGCAGAGTTCAAGTTCACGTTTATTTATTTATTTAGACTAACGCAAATATGCTAATTGTGGTCCAGTGGTAGGGGACTTGGACAGGTGTCCAAAAGGTTGCCGGTTCGAATCCCCCCTACAACTAGTTCTACAACTAAGTGTCCTTGGGCAAGACACTGAACCCCACATGCCCCCCGGGCGCCGCACCGTGTGGCTGCCCACTGCTCCGAGTTCGTGTCTGATCGGATGGGTTAAATGCAGAGAAAAAATTTCCCCACTGAGGGACTAATAAAGGTTCAATTATTATTATTATTATTATTAAGTAAACTGAATTTTGAAAGTATTTCAATACACATAATTGTATTGGAAAAAATAATAATAAACAGCATAATATAATAAAAGAAAGAAATGATGTTGTAGACATAATCGCGTTATTAGAAACCTAGTTGGAACAACCAATCATTTGCCAACTAATTGATCAGATCACTACAACATTCAAACCTATCGAATTCAAGCAAAGCAACATCGGGAGTCAATTTGTTGTTTTCTAAGGAATCGTTGTGTCGCCATTAGATTTTAAACGATTTTGTGTCTCTGAATCATTGTTTTTTAAAAGGGAAAGGCTGGAATCTGTTGTTTTCCCGAGGGTTTCTCGAGCAGTAGAAGCTGGATCTGGATCTGGATCTGGCTCGGTGCCTGTCGCATCTCAAGCTCATTTCTCCACTGGAGTGACATCAATTATTCATGACGTTTGCATGGAGCATTTATGAGTCCAGCAGCGGAGAGGAAATGGCTTTGTGGCCGAGTTGATTGGTGGATGTTTTCTGCACAGGACTTCACGAGGAAAAGCATCGTGAGATGGAACGTCTCCTGGAAAATTCCAAGCTAAACATCTGAAGTTCTGGTCCGGTCCCGAGGACGTGCGCTTACCCGGAGTCGACTGGACAATGTCTGGTTCATGATGACTGAAATCTACAGTCAAACGTGTAGAGCTGGGTGGGTGTGGCTAAACATCCAGCTGAGCTCCACCCACGCCTGATTGATTTAGTTGCTGTTGATGGTGCGTTGCTATGGTGACAAAAACTTTTTTTTATTTTTTTTACAGGATATATATTTATTAATGAATTTTTCTCTTTAGACTGAATTTGGGACCATATTTTAATAAATTGTAGTTGTTTATTTTGGTTATTCAGTGTATTTTTTTCCATCATATCATCTTTCTTTTTACACCAAACGGTGTAGCAACACTAATTTCATTGTAACCCTGTGACACAATGACAATAAAGACATGCTATTGCAACAATAGCTTATGAACAATATTCATGATAATTTAATATATAATCATTTTCATACCATTTTTTGTATCTGCTGCATTTCTGCCATTGACACAATTACTATTCTATTTCATTTAAAATTTCAATTAAAAAGTGATTTTCTTTTTTTTACATCAAAAAAATGCCAAATAACTAACAAACTAATAGTGATGTCATCTTCATCAGCGAAAGCGACGCTTGTGCATGTAGGTCTAGCGTTGGTCAGAAAGCAGAACACGTCCTCTTCTGGGCTGAAGGGTCTTTGCTTCAAGTGAAAGCAGATGAAACGCTCCAATCGATAGCAAACGGCCTTTCATCCCATAAACCCGCAGCATCAGCATCGTCTTCATCGGGAGAAAATCCATTCTCTGAACGTGTTCGGCGGCGTCGCGGCTTTGATACGTTCGCGTCCAATCAGCGCAGGCGTCTCGATTTACGAGGAGCGGAAACAACTTCATCGAACGATCCATGGCTAATCCACTGGGAGATTCCCCGTTGGGTTGTGTTGATGGAGGCTTTTCTTCCCTTCATTGACTGAAACACCATCTGCTGTGTCGCTGTGACCCTGAAACACGCCCTGGGTCTGCTGGTCTGCTGGGAACAGGAACTGGGACACTGCATGTGGGTCTCTTCAATATTCACCACGCCGCTGGACTTCTGGTGCTTCACGTGTTATTTTCGTCTCGCTGCCTCTATGTTTAGTGGAGAGAGATGGATGCGGATCATCTCATCAGTGCTCTTCTGTTTTCAGCTTGAAGAACTGCTCTGAAATAAAAATATCACCTTTGACTTTTGCTTATGATCGTGTTGGGAGCTGGTCTGATGACTGGGTGGAGGATATTTGGTCTGGTACTGGTACATCGAGAGGAGAAAGACGCGTTTGCAGCCTAATGCTAAACTATCGGGATGAACATCGGCACAAGTCCAGAACACAGTCCTCCACCAGTCCAGGAGCGGGAAACCAGTCAGACTGCAGAGCGAGAGTGATGAGGTGAAGGACAGTCTTCATCACGCTGGAGATTCCTCCATCACTTCACTCACTCCTCCTCTGCTCTTCCGCTGTTCCGCAGGCGTAGGATAGAGACAATCATAACTAGCAATTACTAAAGAGAGAGAGAGAGATGGAGAGAAAGAGAAAGAGATACTTGTGTAGATTGATGGAAGGATGACAGACAGACAGACGGATGTATAGATGGACGGATGTGGACAGACAGACAGACAGACAGATCAGTCATCTTCCTCTGTTCTGATTCTTTACTTCTCTTAATTATTTGCATAATGAATAAACAATCTCATTAAGTGTAAAGGTTTTGCTTGTAGTGAAAACAAAGAAGCGTTTTACAGCAAAATCAGATGTTTTTTTTTAAGAAGTAAATGTAAAGTGGCAGAGGCACACACACACACACACACACACTGTAATCGTGTGTACATTAATAATTGCACTATAATAAGTGATTTGGTTTAAACGCCACCACCAGTCTCACCGTCTTCTCTGGTACTGAAACACTATTTTTGTGTGTTTTGTGCTGCTTCATATCAACAACCATATTAATTATCATCAAAATATTAATTTCATGTCCAACTCTGCAGTGCGGTCACACTTCTGCGATGTGTGTGAGAATCACCGTCAAACGTTTCGAAAATTAGATTTGCTCCGATAGATGTACGTACTTCTAAACCAACCAATCGCAGAGCAGGACACACACTCATTCACACCTTCTTCAGCTGGACGGCAATTTTCTTGATCACATGTTCCTTTGGTGGGAAACTGGAGACCTGGATGAAAGCCACGCTAGCACCGCGAGAACATGCAAGCTCAGCAAATCAAATCCCTGCGTTTTTCCCACCGACTAAAAATCCCTTCGTTTTTCCAGAAGTTTCCACCGACTGAGATTGCTTTGGGCCGCTGTTGTCGGGCAGTAAATCTGTTTTTTATCGGACGTGAAGGCGATGCTCGGAAAAACCTCCACCGCCGCACACGGGGTTAATCATAGAACAATTTTATTAGCAAAATTAGACCTTTTTTTTTCATCGTCCAGTGCTGACATGCTTTGAGCATATAACAATACAGTATAAAATCTCAACCCAAAATGAGCCGATAGAAGCGACGCTGCTGCAGCATTAGGATGGTCATGCTGTTCTTTACACGTAACATTCCTTAAAAATACAAACGCCCGTGATTTCACGGCACAACATCGGACTTTTTCCTGCCCGTTTGAATCGTCACACGGTGCCATCGACAGAACACGTCAGTAGTTGCACAAGGAAATAAGTCGAGAAGTAGAAGAAGACTGCAAATGAACTGGGGACAGCCCAAGGCACCCAGGCTTGAAATGAATTGGCAAGTTGTCTTTTTCAAACACAAACAATAATAATAACAACAACAACGACTGAAAAAAAGCAATCCGATAAGCAGGAGGTGGTGAGACGGAACGGGGATTGGAGCACACGGCCGCTGGCTTTACATTCTCCGTCCGCAGTCACAGTGAGTTTCCCAGGCAGTGGGTGGATCTGTCCAGTAACCCTGACCGCGCCCTCACCTGAGGGATCCAGCTGAGAAGAGCCACACCACGCTGGTCCAGATCCAGGCGGAGCTTCGGGGACACACCTTCAGACTCCTGCTGATTTCCTTGCCGAAGACAATGATTGGTGAGAGGCGGCTGGTGGCTCCGCCCCTCTCTAGTTCAGCTGGCGACAGGCCTCGAAGGTCCACTTGGAGGCGCCGCCGAACACCTCGATGCTGGTCTCCAACCAGGAGAAGACGTTCCCCACCTGAGCTTTGCTGCTGCACGTGGCCAAGTTGTAAATCTCCGCCACCGAGAGCTTCCGGTCCCAGATGTTGAAGTTGGCCATGTCGCCCACGAAGGCTTGAGTGGCGTCGAAGCCTCCGCCCAGAGTGTCCTGCGGGCAGAAGAGCGCGGATGACGAGACTCGCTTCCAGAAGGATTGTAAAGCGTTTCGCACTGATCCAATCATCTCGATCCTCTCAGCCTCCTCGTCAGCTTCACTTTTTTACTACATTGTTACGCATCTATTAGTCTACGTTGCAAAACATTTGTATGTGAAACGTACTAAACGGCTTATGCTTCCGTTAACGGCTTTTGAAAATGGTCTCAAACAGGTACGACACAAAAAACGCAAGACGTGAATATGTGTAAATGTGACGGTACAAACTTAAAAACTGTACATTTTAAATGTATTTTTGTAGGACAAACAAGCAGAACACAAACGACAGACAGACTATTTTCAGTTCTAGAACAGGAATCGAGAGGAAATAGCTTCTTGATCCAGGCAGGACTTTTGTTTCGCGATATTTCGTTGGATGGAAACCTGGACAATTTGATGCATTTTTTAATATAATAAAAACTTTTTATAAAAACTATAATAAAAAATTTGTATTTTTATAGTGTATTTCTATTAGTAACTTAGTTTGTCAACATTCATGCATATACAGTACCGTTATTAAACTATAAAACACTTTTGTGCAAAAATAAACAAGTTGTACTATCTGTAAAAAAGTAAAAATTGTAATGTTAAAAAAACATTTATACTGTGTACTAACATGTTAAGTAAGCTAAACTAAAAATATTTTTAATGATACACACCAATTTAATTTATTTAAAAAAATTAAGGGTTAGGGGATAAGATTAGGGGTTAGGGTTAAATGTTAGGGGTAAGGATTAGGGGTTAGAGTTAGTGTTTAGGGGTCAGGGTTAAAATTAGGGGTTAGGGATTAGAGAGGGTTAGGGTTAGAGTTAGGGGTTAAAGAGGGTTAGGGGTTAGGGGTTAGGGATTAGAGAGGGTTAGGGTTTAGGGTTATAGTTAAGGTTAGGGGTTAGGGGTTAGGGTTAGAGAGGGGTAGGGGTCAGGGTTAGAGTTAAGGTTAGGGGTCAGGGTTAGAGTTAGGGGTTAAAGAGGGTTAGGGGTTAGGGTTATAGTTAAGGTTAGGGGTCAGGGTTAGAGTTAGGGGTTGAAGAGGGTTAGGGGTTAGGGTTATAGTTAAGGTTAGGGGTCAGGGTTAGATAATCCCATAATTTTCAGGCGGCTCGTGTGGAGTTTTAGCGGAAAGCCCACGTGCCCACCCAAGTCAAATCAATGGTGTCGTCTAACATCCCACGCGTCACTTTCGATGGATGGATGGATGGATGAAGGTGGAGCATCACGTCTACCTGCTCCTGTCCCAGAATCAGGACTCCTTGTGGCTTGATGGGATGGTACGGCGCCAGACTGTCCCCGTTTCCCCGCATCACTCCGTCCTGGTACGCCTCCCACACCCCGTCCCGGGTGGTCCACGTCACACAAATGTGGTGCCACTTCCCGTCATTGATCAGGAAAGGCAGCTTAGCAACCTGCACACAGCGGCCGGAGAGACCAGACATGATGATGATGATGATCCATCACACGTGCGTATTAATCCCACTATTGGTCCATTAATCAATCCGTCCGTCTCCTCCGATCAGTCCATAAATCTACCAGCCTCTTCACGTGTCACATGGCACATAAAGCCTCACGAAACAGACGCTTTTCTGACGGGAATACCTTGTCGTTAATGAGCAACTCCATCGGGTTGTTTCCCCACTCGATCAGGACCAGTTCGTTGGCCTGTCCGGGCACGGCGTAGGAGAAGGGCGTGCCCACCCCGGGCGAGGCGTTGGACTTGAGCCACATGCAGACGGTGAAGGCGTACATCTCGGGCAGACTCTTCTTCACCTTGGCATACATGTAGTTGGTCCGCAACGGGAAGGTCAGCTGGAACTTGTCCAGCGGTCTGTTCTCTTTCTGCCCTGTGAACGCGGATTAAAAGATCATTTCTGTAAAGCGCTGACGCATGTTCATGAGGGGAAACACCCTCGTGTGACTCGTGAGCCAATCAGAACGTCTGCTCTCTGACGCCCTCTGGTGGAATGACCTATCAAGTCCAGCTCAGCCAGCCGCGATTAAATACATCTAAAAAGCACCACAATCAAGCTCTTTTTCATCTATATCTTCCTATTCTGCTCAAGCACAGCCCACTCTCTCCGTACCTCAGGTTAGTGTAAAGGAATTTTGTCGATAGTGTAAGGAACTTTGTCAACGGTGTAAAAAAAATTTTTCGATAGTGTAAAGGAATTTTGTCGATAGTGTAAAGGAATTTTGTCAATAGTGTAAGGAACTTTGTCAACAATTTAAAGGAATTTTGTCAATAGTGTGAAAGAATTTTGCTGTTTTCTCGTAAAACGCTTCGCTTCTAATGCGTCTTTCGTCTGGGCAACAAACTTAGTGCATTGGAAAGATTTAAAAAAAATTAAAAGCTGACTCGGGACATTAGCTCCACGCTCATTATCATCTCAAGGCAAACGCACAAGCACTGGAGCTGCTGTGTGGAGATGTAGTGGAGCTTCAGCAGGACTGGGAGAACACCACCAGAGCTTTTACATCAGTAAATCACGCCGTGAAGTCGCTCCGCTGGAATTGGATATGCAAAGCACTGCAGCTGCGGAGCCCCGGAGACCCCCTCCTCTCCAGGACGTGAGATGTTCCCTCACCCTTCTCCAGCTCCGTGATCCTCTGCTGCAGCGTGGTGAGGCTGGACTCCACCCGTCCTCGCTGCTCGCTCTCGTTACGCAGCCCGGGCTTCCCTTCCTCCAGACCGTTGACTCGGGACAGCACCTGCTTCTCCAGGTCGTCGATCTTGTTCTGCAGGAGGTCCTTCAGACTGCTCGCCTGCACCGAGTTGTTGCTCCGGCTGAACTGCTGCAAGAACGACAGAATGAAAAAAAAAAAACAATGTCAATCCCGAAACACTGAGACTTTCCACACACTCGCAGCGTTTGCTTTCAAGCTCTCGATGACGGAAAGATGCGCCTTTTCTTCTCCGGATTTTTAATCAGAGCGTAACCGCGTTGTGCTTGGTAACAAATCTCATCGTTTGCAAGTAATTAAAATGCTGAATTTAAATGCACATGCACACACACGCACACACACACACACACACACACACACACACACACACACACATACCGCAAATACCATTTGTGCGTCAATCTTGAACGCGTTTAGCACGAACTATTCACTTCTGGACGCAAATCTCGCACTGAGAATAAAGTAAAAACCCTCTCACACACACACACGCGCGCGCGCGCACACACACACACACACACGCGCGCGCGCGCGCGCGCGCACGCGGCACTTTAAGTTAACGGTTTCCCGCATAATAGCCGTAAACACCAGAATAACGGAGTTTGTGCGTCAATCGTGGACGCGTTTGACGCGAACTATTCGCTTCTGGACGTAAATCCCGCACTGGGAATGGAGCACAAACCTTCTCTCTCTCTCTCTCTCTCACACACGCGCGTGGCTCTTTAAGTTAACGGTTTTCCGCATAGTAGCCGCAAATACCAGAATAACGGAGGAGTTTGTGCGTCAATCGTGAACGCGTTTTGGCTTCTGGGTGCAAATCCCGCACTGGGAATGGAGTAAAAATCCTCACATGCACACACACACTCACACACACACA
>CM051505.1:247880-272012 GCA_028031935.1 Paedocypris micromegethes
GGTGTGTGTGTGTGTGTGTGTGTGTGTGTGTGTGTGTGTTTTCTCGCTGTCTCAGGACAGTAAGGAGGGTCAGTGATGGTCTCATGACAAGCCTCCAGCAGCGTGATGGAGTGATGCGGCTTCAATAGATATTGAACTATTTTTCTCGGACGTTTGTTTTCAGCCGTTTCAGGCGTTTCTCTCGGCTGAATTGATGTTTTCAGACCGAGCGGGTTCATGTCTAGGACGATGGCTCGCAGGTTTGTGAAAGTCAGAAAGTCTTCATAGGCAAAAACATGAAGCGTGTGTGTGTGTGTGTGTGTGTGTGTGTGTGTTGAAAAAAAGTGTGAAATATTTTATATCGGCCTGGAAACTCAATGACTTCCGGGTTCTGCAGTGTAATGTCAGTGGACCATCAAGTCAAGTGCACACACACACGCACACACTCACACACACACACACGCACACACACGCACACACACACACACACACTTTAATGTTTCTAGTTGAAAATCACAATCTGGAGATGTAAATTCTCGGTGCACAAAATTTTGCCGTTACTAGCGGACATTTTTTTTTTCTAAAGACTACATTTGTCTTTCTAAACTCAACATTTGTAATTAAAAAGTACAATACACAGAAAAACCACAGACATTTCTGCCTTGCATTCATTGGAATCTAGGAATGTGCGTCGCCAGATATTCAAAGAATATTCACAATATTGCTGCGATATAGCCAGCAACTGTTCACAAACACCTTTAATTGAACGCGTTCCTCTAGCCAGAGTACTGTATATTTAATCATCATTTAGTTTTTATACTTTGCAGTCAATTGGCACTTTTGTTCAAAGCTGTGTCTTTTATATACGTATTTTTTTAATTTATTTGATAATTCTTTCCTCTGCTAAAACACTTCATCGATATGTGGACCTTATAACCTTGCATCTGCAGGCCTGGAAACATTTAGCAATTCAAAATTAACATACATACAAGTTTTAATGAATTATTTACATTATAATAAAAAAAAATATGCAATATTATAAAAGGAATTAAATATTCCGGATGATGCGACCAAGCGACAATTCAGAAAAATATCTTCTGGTTCTCTGGTTTCACACCCACGGACTCCCAGAACATTGGGTTAGAATTAGGGTTAGATTTCAAACAATCCAAAGGTGTGAGTGTGTTTGTGTCTGCTGCTTTGTGATTGGTTGGTCACTGATTCGGGGTGTGTCCCGTCTTCAGACCCACAGTTGCTGGGATTAAATTCAGCTTCTGCATTTATTAAATCATGCAGAAAAACAACAATCTTGAAGATGTAAATTAGTTTTACTAATAGCCAATGATCTGCCACTGGTTTGCAGATAGCGATGGTTGGCATCAAAGTCGTCAAGCGAACAGGAGAAGGAGATTGGACAAAAGGGAAAATCATAAGCATCTGTTCCCGTACCACGCCTTCCGTCTTCTAATGTGGGCAGCCCATCTCCATCTCTGAAGGAACACTGACCAACTGACAATAAACCAACTCTGTAATAAAAGCCAAGCAGGAGCAGAAGCGGCGGTCGGTCTTCTGAGATGGTGTCAGTGTGTGTTTGGCAGATTGCTCTCTGGTGTCTCTCTGCTGGCACGGCTGATGCGGCAGATGGCCCGCACTAGAAACCTCGCCCCCCCCCCCCNNNNCGCTCATTCCAGCATTGTTCCTCATGAGGTGTGTCCGTGCGATCTGAGGCCGGACCGTCTTGATGAAGCGCTTCAGCGGCCCATGAGCTTGTGGGTGGGTGTTTGTCAGCTCAAGTCAACTTTAAGTATTCATGACACTGATATTCCGGCTGAAATTTGATTTATTGATCGCCCGCTGAACGTCGCCTCGGAGGTATAAATGATGCAGGGCTGCTTGGGCGCTGTAAATGCATTTCAAAATCATTCTGAGCTTTTCTCTTCTGTAAATGTTTCTCCAAGATCCTCCAATTTCCTTTGAGTTGTGCAGTTGTGGTCCAGCGGTTAGAGTTTGGACTCTGCCAGTGATTGTCTTGGTCTGCCAGTGTCTTTGATCAAGACCTCCACATGCCCCGACACCACGGCTTCAGCTGCCCACTGCTCCTGGACAGTTAAAAGCAAAGCACCTTTCAAAACCATCCCTAGTGGCCATGTTGATAAATCTACTGTAGTAAATGGGTGATTTCAATGCACTCATCTTTTTTCTTAATATTTGATCAAATTTGACCAGCATTATTTTGCACAAGCATGTTTCACCACAACGACTGAAGATCAATGAACGCTTGAACATGGCCCTTATTTGACTATTCTAGCTCATTTAATTAATGGAGAACACGCAGGAGAACAGGATCTTTGGGCCAAATTGAAAAATAAAATAGTGAAGATCAGACGCGTTGAACCAGTCACCATCAGGTACTCAGTGTAGACTATATTAATAAAAATGTATTCATTTAAACGTTTCCTTCTTAGGAGAAACTGAAGGACGCCTTACAATAGGACAACACACACACACACACACACACACACACACACACTAATGTCAACCACTGGTGAGGCACTTTTTTCTTGGTCTGTGATGAACTGTGTGGAGAAATGAAACCGGCAGTTTAAACACCATTAATATCTCCAACCGCCTTCACAGAACAGGTGTTTTTTACTAACCGTAACTGCACACAGGTGGACTCTATTAATTGATTAGAGCAGGTGTTTTACACTAAGAACGAGCTACACACAGGTGGACTTCAATAATTGATTAGAACAGGTGTTTTACACTAAGAACAAGCTACACACAGGTGGACCCAATAATTGATTACAACAGGCGTTTCTCACACACACACACACACACACACACACACACGCACACACACACGCACACACACACACACACACACACAGGTGGACAGATATATTTATGTTCCAACGTACAATTAGTTTGTGTTAAGCTTGTGTTATGTACAATCCTAATAAAATAAATGCAAGTTTTCCAATGTAAAATGACATGATGTTCAAAAAGTATCAGGAAATGAATAATCTGAGTGAAAAAAAATCAATTGAAGAAATATTGAAAAAAGTGTCATTTCTGGTATCAGTCGGATTGTGACCGAGGGAATTTGGCAGATTTGGTGTTGATGTCTGAGCTGAAGGGCAAACAAACAACACACGCACACACACACACACACACACACACACACACACACACACACACTAGATATAAAAGCTTTCTGTGTGTGGCACAGGCCGAGAGACTCCGCAGTTAAAGCTGTTCTGTTCAGGCGAAGCGATTATCTGTGGAGTAATTAACCGGGAGTGTAAGACACGTGATCTCTCCGTGCTAACACCCTCGCAGCGCACACACACACACACACGCACACACACACACACGCAATCTGTCCGTCCGCTCTGCAAACTCACCGTGCGGAGGAGAGAACACAAGCCACGAGACCATGATGATTACATCACATTCGTTTTGACATGATGAAAATGATAAATATTTAACCATAAACACAAAAACACAAATCAGAACACGAAAATGAAAAAATCTTCAAAGAACAAGTGCAAACAATAATTTTTTTGCAAAAAAGTGCTTATGTTTTATATTCAAACGTCTAATTAATATGAGCATCAATGAAAGTCTCAAGCTATTCTGTTTATTACAACACGCACACACACACACACACACACACACGCGCACACACACATAAAGAGATGAAATAGCCAATTGTACTGTATATTTCATCTAAAACTGTTTAACTTGATGCGCTTTGTAAAACATTTGTTGGGATTTTGTTCTTTTAAAAACGATTCTAGCTTCCTCTTGGATTTCCATCTTTCTCCCGGTCAAACCATCACTAAGCAAATCTCCGTTTGTTAATGCGCAGATTCCCTCAGTAAAGCGCAAGATGTAAAGGAGGCGGAGCTTTGTTGATCTGTGAGATGCTGGAGATCTCGGGGGAACAGAAGGCAGATAGCTGGAGACTCGGGGCTGAGCTTGGCAAAGTGTTTATGACCACACCCGCATGAGTCACGCACAGGTCAGAAGTCACGCCTTCACTAGTCTGAAAATACTCGTGTAAGTCTGTTCTCTGACCTGGTGAGCTATAAAGAGCGGGAGGCTTTCTGCTGTGGTTTAGTCACCTTGGCCTGGCCTGGACGTCTCAAGCCGCTTAAATCCTGTTGTTAGTGACAAATAGGGATGAAACAGATGAAGCGATCGGAGAGCGACACGGTCAGCCAATCACAACCTCCGAGTCACGCAGGAAATGACACGATGACTCTTGTAAGCGGCCGGAAAATACCACACACACACACACACACACACACACACACACACACACACACAAACAAAAAACAAAAACAATAACCGACTCACAAGTGAACTGTGGTTGGCCATTGATCGGAATCTCCCACGATCGAAGAAACCAGGAAGTGTTTTTTTATTTAATATTTGACCTTACACAAGAATGTTCCACTGACCTCTCCATCATCCATTTATTACGTTTGTGAGAATATTCATCATTTTATGTACTTTTACGAGACATTTTTATGTCTTTCAATGAGGCAGCACGTTTAACTTTGAGCTTGCTTGATTTATTTAGCTTCGGTCGTGCAGCAAAAATGAAAGACTTTACAGTAACAAATATAACAGCTTGTAACATAAAAGTCCAGTTTCTACGTCTGAGTTTTCACAATTAATCTTGCTACAAATGTTTTTGATGCATTATTCACCACAATTATGATTCACTACACACATCATTCACGACACACACCATTCACGACACACACATCATTCATGACACACACCTTTCAATACACACAACATTCACGACACACATCATTCACTACACACAACATTCATGACAGACACCATTCACTACACACATCATTCACAACACACCATTCAATACACACATCATCCACGACACACATCATTCACTACAGACATCATTCACAACACACACCATTCACAACACACATCATTCACGACACACAACATTCACGACACACACATCATTCATTACACACACCATTCAATACACACATCATTCACGACACACATCATTCACTACACACAACATTCATGACACACCATTCACTACACACATCATTCACAACACACCATTCACTACACACGTCATTCACAACAGACATCAGTCACAACACACACCATTCACTACACACATCATTCACAACAGACATCAGTCACAACACACACCATTCACTACACACATCATTCACAACAGACATCAGTCACTACACACACCATTCACAACACACATTATTCACGACACACACACCATTCACGACACACACATCATTCATTACACACACCATTCACGACACACATCATTCACTACACACAACATTCATGACACACACCATTCACTACACACATCATTCACAACACACCATTCAATACACACATCATCCACGACACACATCATTCACTACAGACATCAGTCACAACACACACCATTCACAACACACATCATTCACGACACACAACATTCACTACACACAACATTCATGACAGACACCATTCACTACACACATCATTCACAACACACCATTCAATACACACATCATTCACAACAGACATCAGTCACAACACACACCATTCACTACACACATCATTCACAACAGACATCAGTCACAACACACACCATTCACAACACACATTATTCACGACACACACACCATTCACGACACACACATCATTCATTACACACACCATTCACGACACACATCATTCACTACAAACAACATTCATGACACACCATTCACTACACACATCATTCACAACACACCATTCAATACACACATCATCCACGACACACATCATTCACTACAGACATCAGTCACAACACACACCATTCACTACACACATCATTCATTACACACGTCATTCACAACACACATCATTCACGACACACACCATTCACGACACACACATCATTCATTACACACACCATTCAATACACACATTATTCACGACACACATCATTCACTACACACATCGCTCACTACACACATCATTCACGACACACACTATTCAATACACACATCATTCACTACACACATCATTCACGACACACACCATTCACGACACACACATCATTCATTACACACACCATTCAATACACACATCATTCATTACACACACCATTCAATACACACATCATTCACTGGACACACACAACACATCACCACACACACGCACAACTCAATTGCTAAATAGTCTTTCAAGAGACACATCATTCCCGACACACTCCATTTCAAAATGACTATCATTCAAAATAAAGCATCATTCACAAATCATTACATATGTCATTTTGCTGTTGTTTTTTTCTTCTTCATTATTAGCAATTATAGCTGACTAGATTGTCTTGTTGTGTTGATTGATTGATAGATTGATTGATTTACTGTGCTTTAAATGTCCACAATTGGACCAATTCAGTGCATTACCATAAATAAAGCAGCAACATTCAAATGTTGCTTGTAATCCACGGGACCAAAATTGTACTATATTTTCTTTGTTGGGTGAATCTGGGTGTGGAGACGAGAGCATCTGCTGTACTGCAGCCAATCCAGGAACCCAGTGGGTGCAGGAAGTGACTTCACCACGGTGAGATCTGGTCTCGGAGCAGGAGTCACGGGTTCAGCACTCGCTCTGTGTGAACAGCTCCTGAATGTGACTGCAGCTTCCCGTCACCTCGCCATTCAACCAAATATATATATATATATATATATATATATATATATATATAGATATAATATATATATATACACACACATCAAAATCAGTGCGTTAACGCATGCAATCCATTTAAAATATTTAACGCGTTAAAAATAAACGGGGGCTTATATTTACGGCAATTATAAGCACCCCACAAAATTTTGAGCGTCGAAAATTCTGAAAAATAAAGGGGTGCTTGCATTTGTGTAAATACAGTATATATTTCTACACACAGGTGGAGTGTGCCCGCCCCTTTGGGTTTATTATGGGCTGCCTGTGAGCTGTGACTGCTCTTGTTCTGTCTGCATCTATCAGCTTGAGTTTCTAGGCGCTGCAGTGCTTTTTCTCCTGCTGGTTTTGGCTGTGATGTGAAAGTGCTGAGCGGGAGGCAGGATGAGCGTCGACGCAGTGTAGCGAAGCTGCCAGGATGGTAAAAAAAAAAAAGAGGATTCGTGATTTACGCTCGTCTTCAGTGTGGTGAGGAGCCCGTGTCCACGACAACCCCACCACAAGATCTATGTGCAGAAACCACACGCTCCTGTATATGTTCCCCTCACGTGTTTCTGAGAAAGATTATTCCCAACATGCAGCATTAAAGAGGTGATGAGTGTCAACGATCTTTCGACTTTAAGAGAGACAGTTGTCAGTTGATAGCTGCTTTTTTGGCGATGAGGGTCAGACATCGGAATCCTAACAGGGGATTGGTTTAGTCCGTGATGTTCAAGCACGTGATGTTCTTCAGGAGCGTCTGAGAAGGTTTCACTGGCCCGTTGTGGGTCTGTCTGACTCAGTGAAGAGTGAGTTATGTGCACTAATCTCTCTAGTGACAGCAGCGTCACACCTTCCTCTGTTCAGGACTAATTAACATATGAAGTGACAATGAAACGAATCGATAGTGAGGCCGAGTAGACACATCGTCTAAGCTGAATCCCCTTTAAGCTCTTAAGACAACAGTTCTTAAACAATAGCATTTAACAGTTAAAGAGTAGAGAGATGACGAGAGGGGATAGAGACGGAGAGAGAGAGAGAGAGAGAGAGACTGAGAGAGAGAGAAAGAGAAAGAGATAGAGAAGGACTAGGAGAGGGAGACAGAGGGGGAGAGAGAGAGAGAGAGATAAAGAGGGACTAGGAGAAACATATAGAGAGAGATAGACTGAGATAGAAAGAGAAAGAAAGAGAGACGGAGAGAGAGACAGAGATAGAGGGACTAGGAGACAGAGAGAGACACGGACTGAAAGAGAGAGAGAGAGAGAGACTGAGAGAGAGAGAGATAAAGAGGGACTAGGATAGAGAGAGAGAGCGAAAGAGAGACAGAGACTGAGAGATAGAGAGGGACTTGGAGAGAGAGACTGAGATATAGAGATAGAAAGGGACTAGGATAGAGAGAGAGAGAGAGAGAAAGAGAGAGACTGAGAAGGAGAGAGAGAAAGAGAGAGACTGAGAAGGAGAGAGAGAAAGAGAGAGACTGAGAAGGAGAGAGAAAGAGAGAGATAAGCAGACAGGCTAGATAGATAGATGGAGGGACGAATTGATAAATAGAAAGTCATGTAGACTAAAACAGACAACTAGACAGACAAAAGGCTGATTGACAAGTATATAGACAGACAGAGTGATCATCAGACAGACAGATATTACAATCTGCAAGTGTATTGCGTTTGTGTCTTGTGAATAAACCGCTGTATGTTCAGACATATTTCTCCACACAGACGTCACTAAATAACTCTACCAGTCTTGTGCACATTATTCTATGAAGGTCAAGTAATTTACCAGAGGTCGTTCAGACCGAGTGATAGACAGATCCTCGTCTGTTCACGCTTTCCATTCGCTGAACAGAACACAAGCTGAAAAGTTTTCAATTGTGAAAGTATTTGAAATATGTCCTGATCAAACTAATCTGTCAAAATGCCAAACACACGTCTGTTTTCCAACGACGGGTCCAAATCCAGGAACTGCCGAGGTTTCCTCTGTCTGGTTTTGCTTTTGTAAACCTAAAGAAGAAATGCTCGTCTTCTGTTCGTCTTTCAGAGGTTTAGGCGACGCTTGCAGCGTTTCCTCACAAAGGAGTTTGACGCAACTGGCCTCTTTTGGCCTTTGAGTGAAACTTTCAGACTGGCATCTTCAGCTGACGTGTGGCAGAGCTATAAAAGAGAGAAAGAGACTTGAGAAGTGTGAGTGTGAACATCACAGAAGTTCAACAAGACTTCTCTCGACGTCATCGGAGTGAGTCGTGATAAGAGCCGGTGGTAGTATCAAAGCAAAGGCTCGGATCCACTGGCAGTGACCTCTGACCTCTGAGTCAGGACAGGCCGTGGAGACCCGAGGACGAGAGGACGGACGTCAGCAGAACAGAAGAGAACAGAACATCCTCACCTCTCGTGGTTCCCTCACAGCCAGAAACAACACACCGACGTCAACCATTCTTCTAACGGCTGGAGGACAAAAGACACCAATCACCACAACGATCCTCAAAACATTCATTTTGAGGATCGTTAGAAGGTCGTTACTGAGAACATAAAACACACACACACACACACCCACACACACTACAAATCACTAGATAAGAAGATTCAAACCCGCAACTTTGGATCAGAAGTTTGATCTTTGGTTCCACATTCAGATCTTTAGGTCGATGTGAGGTAACGATGCTAACGTGTGCTAAAGCGCTATAGGCCCAAATTCTGCCAAATCATTGATTTGATCTTGCTTCATTTGGTCCGACAACAAATCAGAAGAAACATCTCTGGTACCGTTCACTTGAGTGTGAGTACAAATCCATCTTACTACTGCTACTGCCCAAAAAGCCTGTATGGTTGACTTGTTTGGGCCCAAAATTCCTTTAACGGAACCAAGGAATGGGAAAGAGCGAATGGGGCGGGTGCAACTCTGAACCAGAAGGCGGGACATGATCCACAGGTGTGTGGACAACCAATCACAGAGCATGTACCATAATGATGACGTCACAACTAGCGCGGGATTACAAGGTCTCGGAGTCTTCGGAAAGTTTGGTTAACACGGCGGAATAGATAAGGGTTTGTTGAAGAGCGTCTCTGTGTCTTCATAGGCATCATAAATACACGCCGCCCGGGCTGAACTACAGTGTGAGCGTCACTGCTGCTGCAGTCGGCGGTGGAGAAGAATGGGACTGAGGGATTATGAGGAAGTCTCGTCTCTCTCGGGACCGGCGCATTAGTGAGACCAGAGCCAATCAAACGGCCCGATCCCGGCACTCCGACAGAGAGTCGATACGGAGACGTCAGGGGGAAGTTTGTGGAAATGAAGCAATACCGGCGCTTCTCAGCAGCTGGCGAGGCCGAGGAGGTCAAGGCTCCAGCGGAGAGACCGGCGGCTCCAGCTCATGTCCACAGCGGGTTTCATTACGGGCGCGTCCCGCTGGATCGATTACGGGCGAAAGAGCTTTCAGACTGTTATTTTTAGATTATTTTCCTGGGTTACACTTTTTCAGGTCTGTCTGCGATATTTTAAACTATCGAAACAGGTCGAATCAGAAGCTTGTTCACATGTGACTGCTAAAAACTACTCGTCAATTCCTGTGTTGATACTGTGTTTCTCTTCAATTACAGTTGTTTCATTGAAATGAAACTATTCACTGTGATAATTTTGCTCATTTTGCATCTCCACATCACAGTTTCTGGCGTGTGGCTTCTGCCGCACCGTGAGCCATTAGACTGAGATTTAAGATCCGTGGCCTTTAAATCCTGCGCCGGCCAAACGTCAGCGAGCGAGATGTGAAGAGCAGTTACGTAACACACAGAACACACAGGAAACACACATCGTGTAAATCCCTGATGAGCGCTGCTGTACACACACACTCCTGATGGAGAGAGAGAGAGAGAGAGAGAGAGAGAGAGAGAGAGAACGACTGATGTAAACATGCATTACTGTAAGAGCCTAGAATCACACACACACACACAGATTATACATTGACGGTTCTGCTATTTTTAGGTTTGTCAGTGCAAAGTATGTACAGTATGTGTGTGTGTGAGTGTGTAGGTAGGTGTGTGTGTGTGCGTGTGAGTAAGTGTGTGTGTGTAAGTGTGTGTGTGTGTGTGTATGTAGGTGTGAGTGAGTGTGTGTGTGTGTGTGTGTGTGATTGTGTGTTTGTTTGTATGTGTGTGTGTGAGTGTTTGTAGGTAGGTGTGTGTGTGTTTACAGGTGTCTGATGGTGGAGAGGAGGGCTCTGGTGGTGGTGGTGGTGGAGGTCAGCATGTAAAGGTCTTCTCGTCCACACCTGCTCTTCATCATCCTGTCACAGGCGATGGTGACCTCACCCTAACCGCCGGCCGCGGGCAAACAATCTACCAGCTTTCAGCCGCACTGATGCCCCGAGAGTCAAACTGCTGCCGTTGAGTTTACAACCATAAAACCTTGAGCAACTTCTGGTTCATGTGAGAATTTTTTTGTGTGTTTGTCTGTTTTGTTGAGCTGTTTTCTCAACATCTTCAGCTAATAACTATACTTCATCACAATAGAGACCACAGCTGCCGGACCACAATCTTTGAAACCGAATGATTGCTTATTGACCATAACCAAAAAATTAAAGGACCCTGAATATAATCTAAATCTTAATGGACTTAAACTTTCAACCACATCAACAGTGAAAAACTTAGGTGTTATATTTGATAATAAACTTTCATTTGAAACCCATGTTAACAACGTCTGTAGAACAGCATTTTTCCACCTCAGGAATATTGCAAAGCTGTGTCATATGCTCCCTAGGTCGGATGCAGAAAGACTCATACATGCGTTTATGAGCTCGAGGTTAGATTACTGTAATGGTCTTCTAGGAGGTTCTCATGCCCGACAAATAGATAAACTTCAGTTAGTTCAGAATGCGGCCGCTCGACTACTGACCAGAACTAAAAAGTACAACCATATTAGTCCAGTGCTAATGTTGCTACACTGGTTACCCGTAAAATATAGAATTATATTTAAAATTCTCCTAACAACTTAAAAAGCTTTAAAAGGTCTAGCTCGTCTGTATCTCAGTGAGCTCATCACGTGTTACGAGCCAAGGAGACCTCTGCGCTCTCAAAACTCAGGGCAGCTCGTAATACCAAAAATCTCTAAAACCTTCACAGGGGGAAGATCGTTCGCTTTTCTAGCACCAAAATATTGGAACACTGCCTAGCGCAGTCCGGGAATCAGAATCAGTTAGTCAGTTTCAATCTAGATTAAAAACACATCTCTTCAATGAAGCATATAATGTAATGGCAAAATATTCAATTAGTAACATTAACGGATAGGAAGGCTGCACTAGGTAGAAGCCCGGAACCCAACCTCACCTGCACTATAGCAGCACATCTTGGGGGGAGGAGCCGCCACACTTAACGCCCTGCAGGACACAACGTCTGGAATACATGAAGGTTGAGAGCAGACTCTCCATCCGGAGGTGACTACGGTCTTTTGCAGGAGATACGACTCTGGTGGTCGGCCACATGTTAGTTGGACAAGGACATCAAGCACAGCTATACATTTCTGTGATTTTTGTCTTTTTGTGGCGTTTTCCCTCGTTTATTCCATTTGTCCTCTCAGACGAGAGAACAAATCTTCTTAAAAACATTACTTATTGATTTAAATCTCATTGATATTTCCAACAAATTCTGTTACTTGAGAATTTAACCCTCCTATTATGTTCATGTATAATTGACCCATTAAGAGCATTAAGAAACAAGGTTGAAACTCTTTTCAAAGCACAATAATAGAAAACTTGTGCATTATGATTCACTTTGACTCACCAGCAGAAGACTTTAATTTTTTATCTTTTACGTCTCATTTCCTGCCGTCAAACCTTCCTCAATCCTCAGTGACATTTTGACCAGCAGGGATTCGGTTGTTTCCTGCAGAAAAAGACAGTAAACACACTAGGTCACCACTCCAAGCGTCTGGAGGTGTCCATGTGCCAGACATCACGTGCAGGATTCATCTCTCTCAAGCCGCTAATTCTGATCACTCGCAGGTACTGCTCTCAATCCAGCCAATCATCTGTGCCGACTAATCTCTGTTCTTTCACCTGGATTTTTTTAGTTATTTATTTTTGGAGGCTGGTTTCATGCGCCTTAATCCGCTTAATAAAAAATAGAGAGATCGAGAGATAAATTGCAATTATTCCCCAAAGAAAGGCCATTTGAAATTAGAGATCAAAGATGACTCTTCCTCAATTGGAAAATAGGAAAAGACAAAGAAAAATGTGGAAAAATACACTGTGCTATATGTTTGGCCAACTGCTGTTTTTTATATTCAATTCAATTTATATTCAACTTCCCTTTGAAGCAAACTGTTCCTTAAAATGTAGTCAACTTATACATTGCTGAACAAAATGTACAAAATGTGAAGTAAATGTCTCTTTTCTCATATCTCACTTAAGAGTAAACAAGATTTACTGTAATGTGGATGTAATGTACTGTAACTTTTACAGAAAAAGTTATGGCCAAATGCGTAATCCATTCTATACATACGTAGAATACAATTAGTCAAATTTGAAAAATGTTGGGATGTTGTACACATTGTAAAGAAAAAGGAAATTTCATAAACTTGTATTGTATTCACGGTAGAATTGAACAATAAAATAAGAGTGTTTCTAGACTTAATGACCTCCAGAACACAAGGAATGAACCAGTAAGTCAATGGGTAAGATGATGTGGCACTAAAGAGGGTCTGCTGGGGGGGCGTGTGTCTCAGATGGGCCGAGGAACACCGCCTCCCCCAATGCTGCGGTGAAAGAAGTGCAGTCAGAAGACCGTTTTGCACTAAACTGTAGAGAATTTGAAGACATCATCAGTGCGTAAAACGATCCAATGTGATCAATCTGTGTGTGTACGGATCAAGCCAGGAAAAGCGTTCAACATCACAGGAATCCCACGTAATGGAAATGGGGCTCTGGAAATCTTTAAGAACATTGTCATGCACATTTGCAATTAAAATAAAGCCACATTTGGCTAAAATCCTTAAACGTCTTTTTTTTTTTAATTC
Organism: Paedocypris micromegethes; assembly: GCA_028031935.1. Taxonomy (NCBI): domain Eukaryota; kingdom Metazoa; phylum Chordata; class Actinopteri; order Cypriniformes; genus Paedocypris; species Paedocypris micromegethes. The sequence goes on from CM051505.1 coordinate 261,579, forward strand.
ATCAATCAAAGATCACACCAATCTAACACTAATACACCAGGCACATAATATAAAGACTCTGTCATTGTTTCACATACGTATTTCACTTGTACTTATATTTGTTCTGGAGAAACTAGACGAAGAGATGCTGGTGTCTCTGGAGAAACTTGTGTAGCAGTAAGACCGGTCCAGACCTTCTCAGCTTCATCTTACTCCTTTCAGACCTCAAAGAGTTTCACACTGTTGAGACTATGTTCTCTGAAGATCGCAATTCAAAACTAGTTTCTATGTTAAATAAAAAAAATTATAAAAAAAAATATGATATATACATAAATAACATTAATAAATAAGGTCTGCGTGTAGGGATTGCCCCAGTACAGCTACATGCTGTGGTTTTGTTTAATACATTGAGCATAATCTTGTATGTTGATGTCTAAAGTAATTGATAACTACAATCACATTCAAAACATTTTCTGAGTAAAATCCATTTTATTTTGTTTTGCTTCTACTAATGGTAAAACGCCTAATTCCCTGAGCGCCATGTTGCACATCTGGCTGGATATTTAATACAATTGCTCCTGACAATGGAGTGGAGGATTTCATTTACCTAGAAACCTGATCCATATATCTGCTCCACTAACCCCGCCAATCCAATCGCTTCACCAGCTCTCGTTTCTGTCTGAGACACTAGTCTAGTGACAACCAGCTTGACACCAAACTCACAAATCTGTCTGAAAAGACCTTCTTCAAAAATCAACTTCTTCAATGCCATAAATGCTGGTTTCACCTGTTTTGCATCATTTACCATGAACAATTTGTAGGCATCCATTCTTATAAGCGAGTTTTGGTAGAAAACTAAAAAGTCTCAATTAATTTGCTCAACTTAAGTGTATTACAGTCAAACTGTAAGTGTCACGTTTGTCCTAACCCTTAACTAAACCCTAACCCTAACCCCTAACTAACCCTTAACTAACCCTAAACCCTAACCATAAACCCTAACCCTTACCTCTAACCCTAAACCCTAACCCTTAAGTAACCATAACCCTTAATTAACCATAAACCCTAACCCTTACCTCTAACCCTAAACCCTAACCCTTAACTAACCCTAAACTCTAACCCTTACCTCTACCCCTAAACCCTAACCCTTAACAAACCCTAAACCCTTAACTAACCCTAAACTCTAATCCTTACCTCTAACCTTAAACCTGGGCAAGGTACCTCCACAAAACCAACACTGTTTCTCTCCCTCTCCTTTCACTCTCTCTTCCTTTCCCCACTTATCCTTCTCATACCAACACTCACACAGATGAACAACACACAACCTCAAGCACTCTTAGACCCATTCAAGAACACCTACAGACAAAAACCTGATGCAGCCACACGTTCACTCGCCAAACTGTACTTCAGACTCATACAAACCCACCACCATAAAACCATCATGGACCAAGCGATTGAGTCACAGACACCACCACTAGGACTCTCGAGGATCGCTACCAAACTCACTGCACTCATCAAGCCTGCTGCACCCACTGCTGCCACACTACAATACTTACAACAAAACACCACACACTGGCTGACACAAAACCTTCACCACCTACAGGACCATTATTCCACACAATACGCACACTTCAAATTACAACTCTCTGTCCCTTTTAACCTGTTGTCCTTCCAGATTGCCGTGGGCTGGGCTCAGAAACGATTCGGAAACCGCCTCAACCAGGCTGTTCTCCCAACAGTCCCCCAGGACCTATCTCTGGACCCTACCCACGACATGGTGCTAGGGACAGGTACCCCTACCCCTAATCCTAACCCTAACCCTAGACCCAGACCCAGACCCAACCCTAACCCCAACTCCAACCCTAAAGCTCCAGCTGGACCGGTCTCTCAACCTACTGAGGTGTCTGCAGCTGAAACGCCCACAACACACCTGGACACCACCGTCATGTCAGTCTCGACCCAAGCGAGAGCAAGCCCGTGGAAATCTCCTCCTCAACAGAAGGATCTGGCGACCTCGCATTCCACATCCAACAAGGTGCTGGAAACCCCATCCCACAGCCCTCACACAGACCACCAACACCCCACTCCCACTCAACGACACACCTACACTCTTTTCGCCTACACTCCATCCACCACCAAACCCAAAAGCCAAACTATACGGTTGGCACTTGGCTAGCGATTCGCACATCCTAATCCTAGGCGACTCAAACTTTCTACATCCATTAGCATACACACGCAGTGAAATTCAAACTGACATCTTCCCGCAAGCCACACTATACCATCTGATCAAACTCCTGGACTCCACCCCACCACAAGAGGAGGTGGAAATGCTGATTCTGCACGCAGGCTATAATAATCGACTTCACGACGTATCACAGACAACATGCAAACAGCTCACTACCCTCTTCAGACACGCACAACGTACATTCCCCAATGCCACCGTCATGTTTCCACAGATTCATTTTTCCCCCCACCTTCCAACACAGGACCGCAACAACCTGGAACGGATCAACCAATTCATTTCTGACCACTTCACAACAATTCCAAGACTCCCGGACCCACACTTCACCACAGAAGCTGACCTCCACACCTGGACCCCAAGTACCACACAGCTCATCTTCTTCCACTGGATCGATGCCCTGGACTCATACCCAATGGCCTAAGACTCTTCCTTCTCACAAAAAAAAAAAAAAATGTTTTTTTAACCAATTGTGACCCACCTGTGTGTTGTGACCGCTTACTGGAACTTTGTGGAGAAAGATCGCTATCGCTACGGCGGGATCAGGTTTGATGTGCCAGTGCACCTAAACAGAAAACCACTGACCTCAAAGACAATCCCCTACAATACCTAAACCCTAACCCTTAACTAACCCTAAACACTAACCATAAACCCTAACCCTTACCTCTAACCATAAACCCTAACCCTTAACTAACCCTTACCTCTAACCCTAACCCTTAATTAACCATAAACCCTAACCCTTACCTCTAACCCTAACCCTTAACTAACCCTAAACTCTAACCCTTACCTCTAACCCTAAACCCTAACCCTAACCCTTAATTAACCCCAAACTCTAACCCTTACCTCTAACCCTAAACCCTAACCCTTAACTAACCCTAAGCCTTAATTAACCCTAAACTCTAACCCTTACCTCTAACCCTAAACTCTAACCCTTAACAAACCCTAAACCCTAACCCTTAACAAACCCTAAACCCTAACCCTTAACTAACCCTAAACACTAACCCTAAACTCTAACCCTTACCTCTAACCCTAAACCCTAACCCTAAACCCTAACCATAAACCCTAACCCTTACCTCTAACCCTAAACCCTAACCCTTAATTAACCATAAACCCTAACCCTAAACCCTAACCCTTAACTAACCCTAACCCTTAATTAACCCTAAACCCTAACCCTTAACAAACCCTAAACCCTAACCCTTAACTAACCCTAAACCCTAACCCTTAACTCTAACCCTAAACCCTAACCCTTAACTCTAACCCTAACCCTTAATTAACAATAAACCCTAACCCTAAGCCCTAACCCTTAACAAACCCTAAACCCTAACCCTTAACTAACCCTAAACCCTAACCTTTAACTAACCCTAAACCCTAACCCTTAACTCTAACCCTAAACCCTAACCCTTAACTCTAACCCTAACCCTTAATTAACCATAAACCCTAACCCTTAACTAACCCTAAGCCCTAACCCTTAACTCTAACCCTAAACCCTAACCCTTAACTAACCCTAAACCCTAACCTTTAACTAACCCTAAACCCTAACCAAAAACCCTAACCTTTACCTCTAACCCTAAACCCTAATCCTTAACTAACCCTAAACCTTAACCCTTAACTCTAACCCTAACTCTAATCCATAACCCCTGACCTTCCTGCAAACACCAGCTTCACTGATTCATTGTATAAGGTTCTATTTCTTTTTCCTGTACTGAGAATTTTTTTGTTTTCCTAGTCGTTGTTTCCTACTGCCTTGCTCCTTGGTTATAGTCACCGTCTCTGTCTCAGTCATTGGATGAAAGGAAAGATGAATCCAGAACTTTATCGCACCATTAGAAGAATAATCTCCAAATTACTCGAATCGTTGTAAACCGTACCAAAGGAGTGAAACGTCTCACACAGAAAAACGGTCTCAAATGTACTAACCACTGCGCCGCTACGTGTTTATTCCTCAATATGACATCATTTACCTCTTTTTCTATCTCTAGGTCACAAGGAGCTGAAGCCTGTCTAAGCCACTCTGTACCTGCAACTCTGGAAGACAAGAGACTCCCTGGACTGATGGTCAACCTATCATAGAGCGGGACTCACATTCACACTCTCGCACACAAAGTACTTAGTTTTTTTTATTTTTGCACATTTTTTGGATCATACTAACTGCCCTCAGGTCACAAACGGGTCCTCCTCACAGCGAGGCACCAGCGCTACCCATTACGCTCGCTCTCATTTAATGTTGAGCTGAACCGCAAATGCAGAAGCCACTTTTCTATTCTCAGGACTTTCTGAACTTCAGAAACAAACAAAGCCGATTTCTAAATGAAAAGCCCTGTGCGTTTCTTTATTTCGTGCACAGTCGCCCAGTAAATCTGTAATAACGTCGTACACACACGAGCAGGAGGACAGGAGTGTTGTTCTGACACGAGGCAATCCCACAATCCCCCCGCTGGCTGGCAGAGGTGACTGCTTTATTGGGCTCTGACCCGGGGCCGGCAGACGATTGGTGGAGCAGTGGTGGAGATTAATATACGCTCGTGTGTCTGGAGGAAGTGAACAACACGCTACTGCTGCAACAATCACACCGCTACTGTGAGTCTGAGACGCAAAAAACACACTATTACACAAACAAGCCTAACACAACTGGATTGAAACGTGTCTGTGTTTATTAGTACAAGGACTCATTTGTTAATTGACTCTTAATAAGTTATTTTTTGGTTCTTTTTCTAGTTTGTTTTTGTTTTTGCTAATACTGAGTGAAACAGAAAATGTGTAGAAAACGTATGAAAGTATGAACGACACATTTGGTTGTAGTGGATGTTTATTGAAAATAAAAATTGATATGTGAATTAGGTGAATACACGCATTTTCTCGCAAAGTCAAATAATTCTGCTCTTGACTTGAAATTCTGAGATATAAAGTCAGAATTCTACGAGTTATAAAGTAAAAATTACGTGTTCTGAAATTTCTAATAAAAACATTCACAGAAAATGTCGTCTTCAAATGTTTCATAGACTGAGTGTCTTCAATCCTGCGCTAAATAAAGACTGTTACACAACTAGCGCGTTTAACCAAAATCATTACACAAGTAGTGAAACACTTTTTTTCTAAATAAATCTAAAAATGTCGGTTGACTTGGTCGAAATAGACGCTTCGGATTTTATAGTCGTGCGTGGCTATAACATGGATTTAATTCACTATATGAACTTCATCTATAAATTGCTTCACCCTTTCCCACAATGCATTGCAGTGCGGTACGTTCCTCTGGGATCTTCCCTCCCACGGCCTCAGAAGATTCCGGCGTGTCCCAAGCTGCCCACCCTGATGCCCCTACCACCCTCACGCCACCACACACACTGAATCATACAAACCTTCCAGGAAGCTCCACACTTAGCTGCTCTTACACTCATTACCGCAGATCAAACTTTCATTCGCTGCGCTGCACTTCTGGAAGTCGCACTTAGCAGTTGCTTAGTTTTATACCCATATTGCACAGTTGATTCTCTCTCTCTCTCTCTCTCTCTCTCTCTCTCTCTCTCTTAGTTTGTAAGGTCAAATGCATTTTCTACCCACTAAGGGCCGTGCAAGTTAATCCCCATTAATCAGAGGAGTAAAATTACCCTAATTTTTGAATGGACATTTTTCTTCTTTAAAGACAATTTCTCCCCCTAATTTGCAGAGCAACTTTGCATTGGTCTGGAACTAAGAAAAACGCTATATAAATAAACTTGAGCTTGAACTTAAAAAGTACCTGAAGCCATACTTGTGTAAAAGTGCGGATATCTTACTGTAAAAATTACTTCGTTACAAAGTACAAGTCACCAACTACAAGAGGGCTTGAGTCTAATTGACTGAATTTAACACCTCAGTGTTTCAAAAGGGCAAAACTAAATAGATAAAAATAGAACAAAAAAGTGACAGTGACGTGATTGAGCTGATAAACAGCATCAGAACCTTCAGCATCCTGCAGATGGTGCCATTGGATGTATTGGAAAATTGGAAATGTGTCCCCAAATGACAAAAATATGACTTTTGTTTGCCTCACTGTAGCAAAGACACATACACAGACATACAAACTTTTGAAGTGCTTTTTTCAACAGTTCCACTCAACATTTTTCCTTTTTTAAAATCATATTTCATTAGCACTTTCTGTGGTAAAATTGAATAAATTGGGGGATTTTACTTTTTACTTTCATTGCTGCTTCCTATCACATTAGGTGCGCAGATATTTAAAAATCAGGATTCTACACCGGGATAGGCAGGGATTTTTTTGGTCGGTAACCATGGTAACACCCGTGTAACTAAGCAACCAAACACTGGAGTAACTGTTGCCCCCGTCCCGTCTTTAAAAGATTCAGCATTGATGAGATTTGCCACATGCCTCTGTTTAGCCTCAAAGTTGCGAGTGTCTTTTCTACTAAAAGTGAGCATAAAAGTGCATAAAGTAAACAGTATATGTAAGGTCTTTAAGTGTGATCACACAGAAGGTCAAAGGCTTGTATGTTCCTAGTGTTTGTAACCTAAAGCCTCAGTCACTCACACTAACTGCTCATCACAGGTCATCTGGACGTGAGGAGGCTTCTGTTTTTTAACTTTCATTAAGTTGCACAGCTGGACGCTTATTGGAAATGTGCTTGAAGATTGGAAATGTCTGTGAAGATCTAGTGGTCCTCCTCCCTGAATGATGATGATGATGGCGTTGGCATCTTTAAGGCACACGCTGCTTATTTCCCACAGTAAAGTGCATTATTTGGTCATTACTGACATGTTATATCGGATGGTAAAGTGAGCACGAGCACTTTCCCTCGACATCTACAGTTCACCAAACGCGGGTTCCAGCCGATTCCTGATCTTCAAAAATTTGATTTTCAGGGCTCAACCTGAGACACTCATTTTGAAAATGATCAATTAAATATCATATTTTCAATTATCATATTTTGAATTACAACTCAAAACGAAAAACTGCAAGGACTTCAATGAAGAAGCAACGCGGCGTTAAACTGGTCTCCTGTCTGCCGAGAATGTGAAGAAACCTTCTTTTGGAGTGTAATGAATCTCAAATGCTTGGCGTAAATCTCAATTTGTGTCGTAAAGAAAAGATATATAGGGAGATGTTATATAAAAGATAAAAGGGAGATAAACGTCTGTGTCGTCTTAAAAAAGGTTCTCAACATCAGAGAATATAATATTCAGCAGAAGAGAATTACGGGCAAACGAAAATAAAAAAAAAAATCTATAATTTCTGCAAACACATGAGTTCAAGTTCAGTGCATTTGTAAGGTGCTTTTCACACTTTAACTGTCTCAAAGCGCATGTGAGGCAACAACAGGAATCCAGATTTTTATTTTCTCCATCAATAAAATAAATGCATTCAATTAAGTTTATGCCTGAACAAATTAAAACGCACTTGACCTTGGAAGAAAGTGAAATGTTCCACGGAAATATCATCCAAAGGTCTCTGTGTGAAAAAATAACCGAAAAGTATAGACACATCCAGTAAAAGTTCATGAAATGGCAGTCGGTTAATTAAGAGCGTCACATCCACACAAACAGGAGCGCCAGGAAAACGTCTCCACTGTGGAAATGCACAAAGGCCACGATTCAGAAGAAGAAGATTCTGGCTTTTTAACCTTTAAATCAGGAGTAGAACTGTTTCAGACAGGAGAGAACAGGGATTTACTCAATATGCTGTACGTAATACACACAAAAATTAACAGACAATCGAAAAGTGGTTGAAGACCAGAAGAATGGAGTGATTGAACTTGTACATACTTTGTTCATATTCTGACAATTGTTGTCAAAAAAGTTCTTTTTTTTTTTTGCTGACAAAAGTTCAAGTTCATTTATATAGCGCTTTTCTTAGTTCAAGACCTACGCAAAGTCTTGTGGTATGAGTGAAACGTGTGTGTGGATTTGTGTGTTGTTATGAATTTGTGTTAATTCATTTGGTGTTTTAATTGGTCTTATTTAGGTTTTACCAAATTAAGATAAAGTGGTGGTAATTTCCTTTCAGCAAGCAATTTGTGTTCAGAATGTTGTAGGTTCAAATCCCAAACACCTTCTAAAACGGTATGAATGGCTAGACCTTATTAAGCCTCATTAAAATGTGTTTTTGTGATTAGAAGGTAAAACTAGATTGAGTTTTGGATTAGGAGGCTGGTGCTGTGTGGAGCCTGTCCAGAGCCGAGGAGCTTGTAGGTACACGTGGATGATGATGGTGATGATGATGATGATTTATGGAGGAGCAGCAGGTTAAGATGAGAGGAAAGTGAAGTGTCTGGAGGACGAGCTGATGACGATGATGAGATCTGAACCGGTGGATGAGGAAGATTCTGGAGAGAGTCGAGTAGAGACCAGAGCAATTACTAAACCAGATAGACCAGTGGAACCAGAGCAGATCAAACCTGGAGCCTTCATCATCCTCAAGGTTCACTGCTATTCTGCTACATAATTAATTATAAATAAATAAATTAAAAAAAAACGTAATACCGGTATATTAACTTGTATGGAAAAGCAATGAGAACAAATGACTTTCACTTAAACTTGGTCCCTGCGACATGAACTTGTGTAGCCATAAGATTACGTAACATTCTATCAAATCCCATGTCATTATAAACTGTAGCATCATGTGAAACATTAACAAAATAAGAAACAAACACTCACACAGAGTAGAGAAACACAAGAACTAATCTTCACTCGTCTGTTAATTCCCTCTAGAAAGAGGTAAAACATATCTCTCTCACACACACAGACACACAGACACACACACACACACACACACAGCACACACACACACACACACACACACACACACACACACACACACACACACACACACACACACACACACACACGTACGTATCACAGTCAGGGGTGTAAAGAGTGCCTGAAAGCCATCCTGGAGTAAAAGTAGATTTAGCGGAAAAAAGATTTTGGATAAAATATTTTTTTTTGCTTAGAATAATGATAACGACTCTGGAATTTATTTCATTTTAAAGATGTAACCTTGAACTCCAGCTGTCAAACAGCATCAATAGCTTCAGCATCCTGCAGATGGTGATATCACCTCGTCCGCACGAGAAATGAACCGCGGTAGAGAAAGATGCCGACTTATCCTTTGCATTTGCCTACTCTATACATTGTGAACGAGTAACGTGTCCATTCAAATGTAGTGGAGTAAAGATACAGATACTCAATCACTAATGTAGTCAAGTAGAGAGGAAAAGTTGCTGATATTTTTGACACTTTGTAGTGTGTAGCCACAAAATATTTCCTGTTACTCTGACTTCAACCAAAACTTAATTTTAAACTCGGTCCTAAAATCCCATGTTGTTCCCCTGAAGGCCTTCAAAGGTGTGGAGTAGAACTTTAGTAGAAGAACCTAGCGTTTGGAGCACCACTTTGAGCATTATCTCTCTCTCTCTCTCTCTCTCTCTCTCTCACACACACACACACACACACACACACACATTTTTCCATTGAGAAAATCGAATCCTTTTTTGTGTTCAACATATTGGCTCCAGTTTGAATGAGAAGAAAATCCAGATTCTCGCGCACAATTCGCTCACGTTCACTCCATCCTACGCAGAAACCTCAAGCGACTCCCGGGATTGCGTCATGGAAACGCAAGACGCAAGATTCCATTGTGATGTTTTATGCAAGAAAGAAGCTCTAGTACACGCAATGTCTCTAACCTCACAACAAAGTGAACGTTACACGTGAAGTACACAAAGCATCTCAGGGGAAAAGAGGCAAAACTCCCAAATCAGATTGAACTTGTTCTTCACCTTCCTACGCCAATCCTTTTCTAGAACTTCTTTTACTATTTCTGGGTCACGGGGAGTTGGAGTCAATTCCAGCAGCTCTGGGCCTGAAGACCAGACACACCCCCAACCAATCACAGAGCAGGACTCACATTTTCATCTATTACAAGACAGATTATTAGAATTGTCTGTTACAGCCTCAATAAACTGACGCCTGAAGAACTTGAAGTTTAATTGACTTTATGAAGCTGTCTGTAGGACTCATCCAAGTACTGTACGTTTTGATGAAAGCATGGTTATTCATTTAAGGATATGTTTAAGTTTTCAAACAATTCCAGGTGCAGATCATTTCAGATTTCAGACCTGTTTTTCTGTTTAACATTTTTTTCTGCAATATTCTGGGGAGATTAGTGTTGTCTAAAGTGTGTACAATTTGTTCAAAATTAACAAATGTTAAAAAAAAAAAAAAAA
>CM051505.1:272037-286523 GCA_028031935.1 Paedocypris micromegethes
TTTTGATGTCGCCACACTCTCTGTTCTCCACTTCTTTAACTTTGCTGGCGCGTTGAGCTGCAGTTTGTTGGATAACAGACTTTTTATTTAATAAAGTGAGAATAACCCAGAGCTTCCTGGAGTCTCTGGTGATGAATAACTTCAGCCGTTGTCATTTTGCGGCATTAGCTGCAGTATTACTCAAGCGGCGTGACTGTGTGTGTCTGCTGAGCGTGAGCAGTAAGTGAAAGGACGGCAGCGGCGTTTGTTAAGGTGAGAGGATCGTACCGTGTCTTCCATTTCTAACAAGAAAGCAATAAAGAACGTATGCGCAGATCTTTCCATCTCATTCCAGCGCAAAGGCTTTCAGCAAACTGAAGGAGAGGATAATGAGCAACAGTGTCGACACTAAACACATTAAAGCTTTATTTCTCACAGGCCCTGGAAATCTGTTCTGTAATGCAATAATAAGAGGAAAGCTGAGCAGCATATTGAGCAGTCTTGAGTGGTTGTTCTACTCTCTGTGTAGTGTTCCCACTCCGTGTAGTGTTCCACTCTGTGTAGTGTTCCACTCTGTGTAGTGTTCTACTCTCTGTGTAGTGTTCTACTCTCTGTGTAGTGTTCTACTCTCTGTGTAGTGTTCTACTCTGTGTAGTGTTCCACTCTGTGTAGTGTTCCACTCTGTGTAGTGTTCTACTCTCTGTGTAGTGTTCTACTCTCTGTGTAGTGTTCTACTCTGTGTAGTGTTCTACTCTGTAGTGTTCCTCTCGTGTAGTGTTCCACTCTGTGTAGTGTTCTACTCTCTGTGTAGTGTTCTACTCTCTGTGTAGTGTTCTACTCTGTGTAGTGTTCTACTCTCTGTAGTGTTCCACTCGTGTAGTGTTCCACTCTGTGTAGTGTTCTACTCTCTGTGTAGTGTTCTACTCTCTGTGTAGTGTTCTACTCTGTGTAGTGTTCTACTCTGTGTAGTGTTCTACTCTGTGTAGTGTTCTACTCTCTGTGTAGTGTTAAACTCTGTGTAGTGTTCTATCTCTGTGTAGTGTTCCACTCCGTGTAGTGTTCTACTCTCTGTGTAGTGTTCTACTCTGTGTAGTGTTCTACTCTCTGTGTAGTGTTCTACTCTGTGTAGTGTTCTACTCTCTGTGTAGTGTTCCACTCCGTGTAGTGTTCCACTCTGTGTAGTGTTCTCTCTCTCTGTGTAGTGTTCTACTCTCTGTGTAGTGTTCTACTTCTGTGTAGTGTTCTACTCTCTGTAGTGTTCCACTCTCTGTGTAGTGTTCCACTCTGTGTAGTGTTTACTCTCTGTGTAGTGTTCTACTCTCTGTGTAGTGTTCTACTCTGTGTAGTGTTCTACTCTGTGTAGTGTTCTACTCTGTGTAGTGTTCTACTCTCTGTGTAGTGTTAAACTCTGTGTAGTGTTCTATTCTCTGTGTAGTGTTCCACTCCGTGTAGTGTTCTACTCTCTGTGTAGTGTTCTACTCTGTGTAGTGTTCTACTCTGTGTAGTGTTCTACTCTCTGTGTAGTGTTCCACTCTGTGTAGTGTTCTACTCTGTGTAGTGTTCACTCTCTGTGTAGTGTTCTACTCTCTGTGTAGTGTTCTACTCTCTGTGTAGTGTTCCACTCTGTGTAGTGTTCCACTCTCTGTGTAGTGTTCTACTCTCTGTGTAGTGTTTCACTCTCTGTGTAGTGTTCTATCTCGTACTCTGTGTAGTGTTCTACTCTCTGTGTAGTGTTCTACTCTCTGTAGTGTTTACTCTCTGTGTAGTGTTCACTCTGTGTAGTGTTCCACTCTCTGTGTAGTTTCTACTCTCTGTGTAGTGTTCCACTCTCTGTGTAGTGTTCCACTCTCTGTGTAGTGTTCTACTCTCTGTGTAGTGTTCTACTCTCTGTGTAGTGTTCCACTCGTGTAGTGTTCCACTCTGTGTAGTGTTCTACTCTCTGTGTAGTGTTCTACTCTCGTGTAGTGTTCTACTCTGTGTAGTGTTCTACTCTGTGTAGTGTTCCACTCTCTGTGTAGTGTTCTACTCTCTGTGTAGTGTTCCACTCTCTGTGTAGTGTTCTACTCTCTGTGTAGTGTTCTACTCTCTGTGTAGTGTTCTACTCTGTGTAGTGTTCTACTCTGTGTAGTGTTCTACTCTGTGTAGTGTTCCACTCTGTGTAGTGTTCTACTCTCTGTGTAGTGTCTACTCTCTGTGTAGTGTTACTCTCTGTGTAGTGTTCTACTCTGTGTAGTGTTCTACTCTCTGTGTAGTGTTCTACTCTGTGTAGTGTTCTACTCTGTGTAGTGTTCCACTCTCTGTGTAGTGTTCTACTCTGTGTAGTGTTCTACTCTCTGTGTAGTGTTCCACGTGTTCTGTGTAGTGTCCACTCTCTGTGTAGTGTTCACTCTGTGTAGTGTTCCACTCTCTGTGTAGTGTTCTACTCTCTGTGTAGTGTTCCACTCTCTGTGTAGTGTTCTACTCTCTGTGTAGTGTTCTACTCTGTGTAGTGTTCCACTCTGTGTAGTGTTCCACTCTGTGTAGTGTTCTACTCTGTGTAGTGTTACTCTCTGTGTAGTGTTCCACTCTGTGTAGTGTTACTCTGTGTGTAGTGTTCCACTCTCTGTGTAGTGTTCACTCTGTGTAGTGTTTACTCTCTGTGTAGTGTTCACTCTGTGTAGTGTTCCACTCTGTGTAGTGTTCTACTCTGTGTAGTGTTCCACTCTGTGTAGTGTTCCACTCTCTGTGTAGTGTTCCACTCTGTGTAGTGTTCTACTCTGTGTAGTGTTCTACTCTCTGTGTAGTGTTCTACTCTCTGTGTAGTGTTCTACTCTGTGTAGTGTTCTACTCTGTGTAGTGTTCTACTCTGTGTAGTGTTCTACTCTCTGTAGTGTTAACTCTGTGTAGTGTTCTACTCTCTGTGTAGTGTTCTGTTCACTCTGTGTAGTGTTCTACTCTGTGTAGTGTTCTACTCTGTGTAGTGTTCTACTCTGTGTAGTGTTCTACTCTCTGTGTAGTGTTCCACTCTGTGTAGTGTTCCACTCTGTGTAGTTCACTCTCTGTGTAGTGTTCTCTACTCTGTGTAGTGTTTACTCTCTGTGTAGTGTTCCACTCTGTGTAGTGTTCACTCTGTGTAGTGTTCTACTCTCTGTGTAGTGTTCTACTCTCTGTAGTGTTCTACTCTGTGTAGTGTTCTACTCTCTGTGTAGTGTTCTACTCTGTGTAGTGTTCTACTCTGTGTGTTCCACTCTGTGTAGTGTTCCACTCTCTGTGTAGTGTTCTACTCTCTGTGTAGTGTTCCACTCTCGTGTAGTGTTCCACTCTCTGTGTAGTGTTCTACTCTCTGTGTAGTGTTCTACTCTGTGTAGTGTTCCACTCTGTGTAGTGTTCCACTCTGTGTAGTGTTCTACTCTCTGTGTAGTGTTCTACTCTGTGTAGTGTTCTACTCTGTGTAGTGTTCTACTCTGTGTAGTGTTCCACTCTGTGTAGTGTTCTACTCTCTGTGTAGTGTTCACTCTCTGTGTAGTGTTCTACTCTGTGTAGTGTTCTACTCTCTGTGTAGTGTTGTGTTCATCTGTGTAGTGTTCTACTCTGTGTAGTGTTCTACCTCTGTGTAGTGTTCTACTCTGTGTAGTGTTCCACTCTGTGTAGTGTTTTACTCTGTGTAGTGTTCACTCTGTGTAGTGTTCCACTCTGTGTAGTGTTCTATCTCTGTGTAGTGTTCTACTCTGTGTAGTGTTCTACTCTGTGTAGTGTTCACTCTGTGTAGTGTTCCACTCTCTGTGTAGTGTTCTACTCTGTGTAGTGTTCACTCTGTGTAGTGTCACTCTGTGTAGTGTTCTACTCTCTGTGTAGTGTTCTACTCTCTGTGTAGTGTTCACTCTCTGTAGTGTTCTACTCTGTGTAGTGTTCTACTCTCTGTGTAGTGTTCTACCTCTGTGTAGTGTTCTACTCTGTGTAGTGTTCCACTCTGTGTAGTGTTCCTCTCTGTGTAGTGTTCTACTCTCTGTGTAGTGTTCTACTCTCTGTGTAGTGTTCACTCTGTGTAGTGTTCTACTTCTGTGTAGTGTTCCACTCTCTGTGTAGTGTTCCACTCTGTGTAGTGTTCTACTCTCTGTGTAGTGTTCTACTCTGTGTAGTGTTCCACTCTGTGTAGTGTTCTACTCTGTGTAGTGTTCCACTCTCTGTGTAGTGTTCCACTCTGTGTAGTGTTCACTCTGTGTAGTTTTCACTCTGTGTAGTGTTCACTCTGTGTAGTGTTCACTCTGTGTGTCACTCTGTGTAGTGTTCTACTCTCTGTGTAGTGTTCTACTCTGTGTAGTGTTCTACTCTCTGTGTAGTGTTCCACTCTGTGTAGTGTTCTACTCTCTGTGTAGTGTTCTACTCTCTGTGTAGTGTTCCACTCTGTGTAGTGTTCTACTCTCTGTGTAGTGTTCTACTCTGTGTAGTGTTCCACTCTGTGTAGTGTTCCACTCTGTGTAGTGTTCTACTCTCTGTGTAGTGTTCTACTCTCTGGTAGTGTTAGTGTTCTACTCTGTGTAGTGTTCTACTCTGTGTAGTGTTCTACTCTGTGTAGTGTTCTACTCTCTGTGTAGTGTTCTCATACTCTGTGTAGTGTTCTACTCTGTGTAGTGTACTCTGTGTAGTGTTCACTCTGTGTAGTGTTCTACTCTGTGTAGTGTTCTACTCTGTGTAGTGTTCTACTCTGTGTAGTGTTCTACTCTGTGTAGTGTTCTACTACTCTGTGTAGTGTTCACTCTGTGTAGTGTTCTACTCTGTGTAGTGTTCCACTCTCTGTGTAGTGTTCTACTCTGTGTAGTGTTCTACTCTGTGTAGTGCTCTCTCTACTCTCTGTGTAGTGTTCCACTCTGTGTAGTGTTCTACTCTGTGTAGTGTTTCTCTACTCTGTGTAGTGTTCTACTCTGTGTAGTGTTCTACTCTCTGTGTAGTGTTCTACTCTGTGTAGTGTTCTACTCTCTGTAGTGTTACTTGTAGTGTTCCACTCTGTGTAGTGTTCCACTCTCTGTGTAGTGTTCACTCTCTGTGTAGTGTTTCCACTCTGTGAGTGTAGTGTTCTCTGTGTAGTGTTCTCTCTGTGTAGTGTTCTACTCTTGTGTAGTGTTCTACTCTCTGTGTAGTGTTCCACTCTGTGTAGTGTTCCACTCTGTGTAGTGTTCTACTCTGTGTAGTGTTCTACTCTCTGTGTAGTGTTCTATGTGTAGTGTTCTACTCTGTGTAGTGTTCCACTCTGTAGTGTTCACTCTCTGTGTAGTGTTCTCTACTCTCTGTGTAGTGTTCCACTCTGTGTAGTGTTCTACTCTGTGTAGTGTTCTACCTCTGTGTAGTGTTCTACTCTGTGTAGTGTTTCTCTCTGTGTAGTTTCTCTACTCTGTGTAGTGTTCCTACTGTGTAGTGTTCTACTACTCTGTGTAGTGTTCTACTCTGTGTAGTGTTCTACTCTGTGTAGTGTTTCTACTCTGTGTAGTGTTCTCACTCTGTGTAGTGTTCTACTCTTGTGTAGTGTTCACTCTGTGTACTCTCTGTGTAGTGTTCCACTCTGTGTAGTGTTCTACTCTGTGTAGTGTTCTACTCTCTGTGTAGTGTTCCACTCTGTGTAGTGTTCCACTCTCTGTGTAGTGTTCTACTCTCTGTGTAGTGTTCCACTCTGTGTAGTGTTCTACTCTCTGTGTAGTGTTCTACTCTCTGTGTAGTGTTCTACTCTGTGTAGTGTTCCACTCTGTGTAGTGTTCCACTCTGTGTAGTGTTCTACTCTCTGTGTAGTGTTTCTACTCTCTGTGTAGTGTTCTTCTACTCTGTGTAGTGTTCTACTCTGTGTAGTGTTCCACTCTCTGTGTAGTGTTCTACTCTGTGTAGTGTTCTACTCTCTGTGTAGTGTTCTACTCTGTGTAGTGTTCCACTCTGTGTAGTGTTCTACTCTGTGTAGTTTCCACTCTCTGTGTAGTGTTCACTCTCTGTGTAGTGTTCCACTTCTGTGTAGTGTGTTACTCTCTGTGTAGTGTTCTACTCTGTGTAGTGTTCCTACTCTGTAGTGTTCCACTCTGTGTAGTGTTCTACTCTCTGTGTAGTGTTCTACTCTGTGTAGTGTTCTACTCTCTGTGTAGTGTTCCACTCTGTGTAGTGTTCTACTCTGTGTAGTGTGTTCTACTCTCTGTGTAGTGTTCCACTCTGTGTAGTGTTCTACTCTCTGTGTAGTGTTCCACTCTGTGTAGTGTTCTACTCTCTGTGTAGTGTTCTCACTCTCTGTGTAGTGTTCTACTCTCTGTGTAGTGTTCCACTCTTGTGTAGTGTTGTTACTCTCTGTGTAGTGTTCTACTCTGTGTAGTGTTCCACTTCTGTGTAGTGTTCCACTCTGTGTAGTTTCTCTCTGTGTAGTGTTCTACTCTGTGTAGTGTTCCACTCTGTGTAGTGTTCTACTCTCTGTGTAGTGTTCCACTCGTTGTGTAGTGTTCCTACTCTGTGTAGTCTCTCCTGAGTCCGTCAGTGAACAATTGGTCTGTTCACTTGTCGAGTAATAATAATAATAATAATAATAATAATAATGTTCACAGTTTTAACTGTCTCAAAGCGCACGCGTAAATATATACAGTGTAAATAAATATGTGAGTGACAGCTGAGACTCACAGACTCTGTAGCGATATATTTACACGATATATCGCCCCCAAAGATGTGGGACTCAGATCACGTCAATGTGGTGTGTATTTGGTAGGTTTTCAAATGATATTAATTACTTTGTGGCATGTTTTGAATTATATGTTGTCCACTGAAGCAAACAGTGTTGTCTTTTGTGTAGTGTTTTGTTTGAGAGCGCTGTAAATTGTTGTCTCGGCAACAGTGCCGCATGCTGTATAAAATGGACAAATTACGATTATTTTTCAAAACTAATTGTTCACTTTACAGTTCGAGAGTTAAAGATTGATTCAGTTAAAAGAAATCGAACTTCCCACCATATGACAGCAGCACTTTTTCAGAAAATATAATTTGTAGCTTTATGTGTCAGAGCAATTTTTTTTCATTTAAAAATGGTTTGTTTAATAAATACAGGCGATTCAACCTACATAAAGTATAACTAATGTATACTTTTTATTTTTCTGTTAAAAAGACTCGGAAAGACTCGAAAATCAAACTGTAGGACTTGGACTCGACTTGAGACTTGTTAGCTATTGACTTGGACTTGACTCGAGACTTGCTTGTCCCTGACTTGGGACTTGACTCGGGACTCGAGGGCAGTGACTTGAGACTTACTTGTTACTTGCCTAACAGTGACTTTGTCCCACCTCTGCCTGATAATAGTTGTTAAGCAATACTGTAATAACTTTTTTTCGGTTTTTGTTGTTTATGCCACACTAACAATTGTCGTTTTTTTTGTTATTCATTTATGTTGTCAGTTGGAAACGGCAGACCCTCGAGTGCCCAGTAAGGAAGACATCCCCACATTTGATGAGTGGAAAAAGAAAGTGATGGAAGTTGAAGAGAAAAAAAGTAAGACGTGGGATTTAATTTACTTAATTTACATACTCATTGTCATTTCTGTTATTTTCATTTTCACAAGCAGGAAACACTTCTGCTTGATTTCACCAAGGTTATTTGTACAATTTAAATACTTTTAACTTTTGCAGAATTGCATTTGTGTACCCTAAGCATATATGCCACTTTTTATTTTAATATAAAATTAAATATAACAGCTCAACACTTATTTTACAGTAACAGAACATTTAGATTTATTTTTTGTGACTGACAAAAAGGGTAATGTCAAGGTAACATGAATTAGGCCTGATAGTATCAATAATTATTTTTATATTATATAAAAATATAAAATATATTATATATATATTTTTATACTATATAATATGAACTATTCTGCAATATTATTTACTTTGACATTCTTTATTCTGACTTGTTGATGTTATTTATGCTTTTGAGTTTGAATAGTCTAGGACCCCTGCAACAAAGGCTTTTAACTTACCAGTTCATCACTCTTCAAGCTTTTACCGTTTTAAAAACTAATAGGCCAGAGTTATCAGTTATAGATAGCGAAAACATGTTGCATATAGTGATAACCTGTTCTTTTGAATGTTGTAAGTGGGTAGTTAAAGAGTAAACAAACCCACCCATTCTCTAAATGATATACTCTTGCAGGTTAAGACTGCTAAGATACTAAAATTTCTCAAGTGACCTTGTAACTCGTTCTGCTTGTTTCAGGTCAGTCACTACACACTTCATCTAATAGCAGTCCTCATCCAGTCAAAAAGGTCCAAAAGAATTTCAAGAACAACTATGCTTCTGTGGAATGTGGAGCAAAAATCCTCTCAGCCAATAACGAGGCCAAGGTACAACATGCGTAAATGTGATAAAAATAGGCTTTCATGAAACAGATTTCGGAATTCTAATATTGTTGTTTTGGCAGTCGTTGATTTTTGTCTGACCAAGTCTAAATGTGTCTTTATTGTAATGCATATGGCTTTAAATGTTACCACATTTAAAGCCATATGCATTACAATAAAGACACATTGTTTTGTGTGCGCGCGCGCGTGTGTTTGTTTGTTAAATAACTTTTTTTTTCTTTTTGTGTAGAGCACATCTGCCATTCTGATGGAAAACATGGATCTGTACATGCTGAACCCCTGCAGTACTAAGATCTGGTGAGTCAAACGGCAAATGTCCGTCCGTGTTGTTTCTTGCTATGTCACAATCCTATTTGTTTATAAATCTTTATGGGGCATTGATTTACATTGTTGTTTCAGTGGATTAGTCGAGTTTATGACTGGCAATGATATTATTTATTAGTTATGTCAAATGTAAAGGCTTACATTTTTTTCTCTCCCCTTTTTAAACTCCGTTTTGTTCTCTGACCTGCTATTTTAGGTTTGTTATTGAGCTCTGTGAGCCAATTCAGGTAAAGCAGCTGGATATTGCCAACTTTGAGTTGTTTTCATCTACGCCGAAAGACTTTCTTGTGTCCATTAGTGACAGGTAAATATTTAAACTGTGTTTTTTCAGCACCTACGAGATTTAGATTCTGTGACTTCTATCAGATTTTACTGACCCTTTTATTATTATATACGTTTTATATTGCATTTTATTGAGTTAATGTGAACAAACCAATGTTTATAGCTGGAAGTCTAACCGATTCACTTAACTTTTGTTCACCCTTCAGGTATCCCACTAACAAATGGATCAAGTTGGGCACTTTCCATGCCCGTGATGAGCGAACAGTGCAGAGTTTTCCATTGGACGAGCAACTGTATGCCAAATATGTCAAGGTAACATGAGTCTTTGTAACTCCAACAATACATTTTTAACCAAGTTCATGACATCAGTATACGATACACATTTCCAAATACTTTTCCCGTAAATTCTAGCAAAGGTCATTACTCTGCTAGAATTCTGTAAATTCTTCAAGCTGTTTTTCCTTCTTGATAACATGAGAAAAAATAACGTTAGATGTAAAGTTGTACTGTACTTCCATTTACTCACATACTTGGTTAGTATAGTTTTTTTTTCCATCTGTGCCATCCTGTCAATAACAAGTTATTATTATAGATCGATTATTGATTTATTATTTTAGTTTTCTGCGAAATATCTTATTGAGACTAAGAGAATAGTTTAGAGAATAGACTAGTTTATCTGGTCTAAATATTTAAAATGGCTAGAAGATTGATCATGACTTGGTCATTTGCGATATAAAAAATAAAGACTTTTTTACTTGTTTAGATTAAAAGTTTTATAATAAATTTGCAAACAGGTTTTTTTTAACAAGTTAAAATTAAAATTTTAACTGAATGTCCATAATCAAACCAAGAACCGTTTGACAACTTAAAAAAAAAACACGCACGGTGTTGTTGTTTTAGTCTTGACCTACAATAGCATGCAAATGAAATAACAGTGTGTTTTTAAGGTGATTGGATATGCAGGGAGTCATTTGAAAGAAGCCGTTCCCTTGCCCAAGGCCTGTTAGTCCAAGCCCTGTATTGTTTAATATGCTCCATACCTCACACACCTCTTTTATTACCAACCTTTCCTGTTTGAGAAGAGCATTCTTCTGACCCATTTTCTATATTTGTATTTTTGTGCTTTAGGGGTGTGTGCTTGGTCAAAACTAAACTGATACTTTGCTACATAATGAACTTCTAAAAAAATTGTTACACCTACTTTTTAAAAATACCAGTAGTTACACCTTTGAGTTTAACCAATGTCAACCTAAGATATTGAAATATCTTACGTAATCGATTTTACATAAACGATTATTCTCATGAAGGTTTCCCCGTAACTTCTGACTCTTCTAATTTGCTTTGCGATCATAAACACTGCGATATAAAGATTTCTTCTACACTATTATTGGCACAATTGTTTTAGCAGTCGCATCCCAGGTGACTTAGCTGCTTTTGTTATGTTCTGCTTGGCTGCTTTTTGTTTTGTTTTTTTTTGTTTTTTTTGTAAAGTCCATACATTATGTTGTTACATTAATGACTTAATTTAGTTCAGTTAGGTTTTTGTTTCATCTCCAATTGTCTTTTCCATCGCTTACCATTGTAATGAGTACAGACAGACTCAGAATGCTTGACTTGCTGTGGCATGATACCACTCTTTAAACTGATCTTCCTCTTCTTTTTTTTCCACTCCTCTCTTCTCCTGCATCAGATGTTCATCAAATACATAAAGGTTAGCGCTCCTCTCTGTAAGAATGAGTGGATACTTGGTGGCTGGACACTGATACAGTAATGCATGACAGCAACTTCTTAAATACACATTTTTATTTACAAGCTGAAATCTCGTCTCTCAAGTTCTATGACTTTCGTGGGAAAATATTGTGCTTTGCAATGATTCCAGTGCTTCACCTTACAAACCCCTGTCTCTTACTTACACTGTTTGGCACTTTAAGGATATCACTGTTTTAATGTGGTCACTAGAACAGTTTGGCACTGTTTTTGTAAAAACTTTAAATCAGTATGTTCTTTGTAGGTTGAACTGCTCTCCCATTTTGGCTCTGAACACTTCTGTCCCCTCAGTCTCATCAGGTTTGTTGTCCCATGTATCTGACTTGGTAAAGTTCGTGTTTTTTGTGTTTATTAACAATTGAAATAAAACCTAAATTTTAGACATGAAATCCGTTTGTTAAGGGGCAAACTTTTACGCGCCTTGTTTTCTAGGTGCCCGTGTCGGTCAGGGTTCAAACTTAAATGTTTTCTGAAGTGGTCGTTTTAATTATATTTAATGTTCAATATCAACTGTTTTTGAGTGTGTTCTGAGATCATAATAAAAAAGGTTTTGGTTTTGAACACAATGCTATATAGCTAAGCAAAATGAGCTAAACAGTTACATAATGCTCTAATTGGAAACAGACCAATAGCTACTTTAAAACCATGCATTCGTTTCTCAGAGTGGATGGCATTTTAAAGTCAGTGTGAGTATTTGCTTGTAAAGGCAGAGTTCAGTAAGTTGATTTTTATTTTGCCGTGGTCAGCTCTCATGTCTGTTTGTGCTGGCAAGAGATTTTATCCAAGTTTGAGGCCCATAAAGGGGACAGACAAGCTGGATTTTGTGAAAGACTGTCTCCTGTATGTACAGTACTATGTATGTATGTATGTATGTATGTATGGGGTATGCTAAATATTGGAATATGGTAAAAACTGATCGGTTCTGAGTTCTGACCACACAGGGCTGCATTGATCAATTTAAAGTTCATAAAGTAAAATGTTTTTCAATGAAGCTTGGCATTTATTTTTTTTTTAATCCTTGATAATGACCGAAAAGGTCCATAAAATACTCTTTTCAGTAATGAAAATGTTCTCATTTATTTGCTTGAGGCAGCAAGACAATCATTGAACTACCCATATTCTCTTCAGAATGTTTCTCTTAATGTTGCAAAGTATCTCTATTTTTCAGTTGTTGTTCAAAGATTTTATAAGTCCGTTTTATTCACAATTGTATTTTTGGTTCTCTTTATTCATATTTTTTTATTTCAATTAAGTATCTGATTTTAGTTTTAATCTGTAATGTGTACCAGGGTGTTTGGCACGAGTATGGTGGAAGAATATGATGAGATTGCTGACTCACAGTACACCTCAGAGAGAACTGACTACCTGGATGAAGACTATGGTGAGAATCCTAGTAATAGAAAGCCAACAATGTACAATCTGCATGCAAATCGTTGACAATTGTTTACATTTTTGTCGATGTTTTGGAAAACGCACAAATGCACTTGCTTTAATTTGGCTTTTTTACAGATTACCCACCCGGATACATGCCGTCCGAGGATAAGACATCAAAAAATTTGCTTGGTTCTGCCACAAGTATGTTCTGAGTCTGAATTCTACTTTTGTAATTTTGATTAGATGTACGTGGGTAATCAGTTGTAGGCATTCTTGATGAAATCTCCTGATGAAAACAATTTTCTTTTCTACTACAAATGTACATTTTGTAACAAGTACTCCTATATAACAGAATCCGGTAGCACTTTATAATAACTACACCTTATTTAGCATTAACTAAGCATGAACAAGACATTTATTAATTGTTAACAAAGTATGAGTAGGGCATAACATATACTTAGTAACACGTTTGTTAATGATGAACATCTAATGAATAAACTCATGAACAAGCTGCTTAGTCATTGTTATTTAATACCTAACAACGCATGAAAATATGATTACCTCATACTTTAATTCCTGAAGAGTTCAGATGCTTGTTAATAGTTAGTTAAGGTTTTCTGTGACCTCTTCTAAAGTGAAAGCTGTTTATGGTTTATTAAGTATTAACTAATGATGAAGAAAACACCGAAAGGGTCTCGTGTCCTGTTGAGCTGTGGAAAGATCAAAACCAAGACACCGATATTGAACATAATCCATTTATTAATACTTTTACACTGTAAACAAAACGAAAGATGATGAAACATGGCTCACCGTATATTATAGTAAACACAAAATGAACAATGACTAAAGTACCAGATCAAGTACGGTGCATTTTAAATGCGCAAAAAAAAAAGATTTACAAATTACAAATAGTACCGAACCGACAGTCGAGGTAGTGTAACGCGGTGCTGCATTTGAAGCGCAGAGTAAGAAGCACGGACATCTTACAAGCACATCCAGGGAATGGACATTGAGAGAGTGGAGTCTTATAAATACCTGGGTGTGCATCTGAACAACAAACTGGACTGGACTCACAACACAGACGCACTGTACAGGAAGGGTCAGAGCAGACTCTACCTCCTGAGGAGACTGCGGTCTTTTGGAGTGAGAGGGTCACTCCTGAAGATCTTCTATGACTCTGTGGTGGCATCAGCAATCCTGTACGGTGTGGTGTGCTGGAGCAGCAGCATCTCAGGCAAAGACAGGAAGAGACTGGACAGGATCATCAAAAAGTCCAGCTCTGTCCTGGGCTGCACTCTGGACACAGTGCAGGAGGTGGGTGAGAGAAGAGTCCTGGATAAACTATCATCCATCCTGGACCTGGACTCTCACCCACTGGTGGACTCACTGTCTGCTCTGGAGAGCAGCTTCAGTGGCAGACTGATTCACCCCCGCTGTGTGAAGGAGAGATATCGCAGATCTTTCCTACCTGCTGCGATTAGACTCTACAATTTGAACTTAAATTTAAACTGGTGACTGGAACTGTGCTTAAGACGGGCAGCGCTACTTGTTCATTATGGTCTGTGTTTGTTGGTTCATTATGATGTGTGCAGTGCGTTATGGTGATGTTTGTTTATTTATTTGGATTTGTTGTTGTTGTTGTGACGTGAAATTTCCCCGCTGTGGGACTAATAAAGGATTTTTCAATTCAATTAACAATTAATAAATGTCTTGTTCATGCTTAGTTAATGCTAAAGAAGGTGTAGTTATTATAAAGTTCTACCCAGAATCCTATATTATTTTATAAGATGTTTAGACAAGGCTCTTAAAAATTGTGTCCTTTGAGAAGTTCAGTTATGCATCTATTTCCGTTGTTTGATCCATCTATTTCCGTTGTTTGATCCCATTTTCAACTAAAGCATTACACCAGACAGTAGTTTTTCCTCTCTATCTCAGGAATACTGTTGACTTTTTATAACCAAGCTATTGTTTTTTTTTTTTTTTTTTCAGATGCCATCCTAAACATGGTGAACAACATTGCTGCAAATGTGCTAGGAGGAAAGCCAGAGTTGGAAAACGGGGCTGGAATGGAAGGTATGGGTCTGATACTTGGCTTCTGGATCCATACAAGCCTGTCTAAATGCAGCACAGGATACTTTTTTTTTTGTATGGCAGCTGTTTTTGACTAGTGGGTTCTGTCACTGTGCCAACACTGCTAGAGCTGCGAGTCCTTGCAGTGAATGCATGTCTTTGATGCTTCTATATCCGAGCTTGCCAGCATCAAGCTCTCCCAGGATGTGTGTGTGTGTGTGTAAAGAACAAGTTGTTACAAAACGCTGTTCAAACAAGCATGCGTCCACTCTAAATGGAGAGGTCTAGTTTTAAAATCCTTTCTGTAACTCTGTACCACAATCAAATCATATTGCTGATTTAAAAAAA
>CM051505.1:286532-331439 GCA_028031935.1 Paedocypris micromegethes
TTAAAAAAAAAAAAAAAATAAAAAACAGAAGACTTTTTTTTACTAGATTTATTATGGCTTTCGAGTGATTGGTTGAAGTTGATGTTTGTCCACATGTGATGTGGTTTTAAAAGACAATAAACTGAAATATTTGTTTTGCCAGATGTTTGTTGGCTCTTACAGGTTTTCAGGTTCGGAAACATCTTATATTGTTAATACAATACTTAGTATATTTTATGCGCTTTGAGAAAGTTGTAACCTTGAAAAGCGCCTACAAATGCACTGAACCTGAACTATAGTGTCATATATATAGAATAAATACGTTTAGCTGGCTTGATTCAATACAGATCAATGATGATAAAACCTGCAAATCTTCCGTTTAACAAAAAGCTTAATTCACATACATGTGTAAGGCCTTGAAATCCTCACATGTTTCTGTTTAGGAGCACATTAAGTGCTTGCAGTTTTCTCTGAAGAGCGTGTTCTTTGTGTTCTTTGGAAGAGGAGCTTGTAGGACAGTGTTTCCACTATCCTTTTCCTTATCATTGTCAAAAACTTTTGAGGTTTTTTTTCTCTTGTTCCTCAATCAGGAAATGTTTCCTCTGGGACTGAGGAAAACGTCACCGAGTTGTCTCCAGAAACCAGACTTGTGCCAGATCCCACCCCCACGGAAGAACCAGAAAAGTAAGTCTTAGAAGCACAGTTAACTCCCAAATGCGCTTGCTCAATACTGAACCAGTGTGTTCCAGCATAAACTGGTTTGAACCGTTTGCTCACATACCAAACCAACTCCTGTGTATTCTTAGTAAAGGCCTAAAAATGGTCACATTTTTTAAATGACTAAAATCTCAAGGCCATAAACACACTTGAAATTTCAACACTCCTACATCATTTTTACTAATAGCATCACATGAAGTTTGGTCTTGAATATCTTGTTTATTTTTTTTTGTCAATTAAAAGAAATACAAGAGATGCATGATTATCATATGATTCTTTGATTCTTTGATGCAATACAAGTTTGTTTGTTTTTTTTTTTTAATTAGATGTATTTGCATTTGCCCAGATTCTTTTTTTGAGTTATACATTTTCATACATTAATTGTTGTTGTTTACATTTTTAATCTGTTGTGGTGTTTCACAGAAAGATCATTAAATTGGATTTTAATGACTTGTTGGAATGCAAAGAAATATGGGTTTCGTTTTCGATTAAATGTGTTTTTTATTAGAGTTGGTTATTAAACTATTATAAGAGTCTATTTGTATTTCATGGTTACTCTTTGTATTTTTTACCCTGTAGGCTGAATGTCCTTGATTTAGATCCTACTTTAGTGAAAAAGGACCTAGATTCTGTTGTTCTTGATGATCCTTCTGAACCAGCTCCTGAGGAAAGTCAGATTGTTATTCTCATCAAGGAAGAAGAGGATGAAGATCCAACCCAGCTAACAGTGACCCTGCTGGAGGGGGAACAAGAAGAGGAGGAAAAACAAGTGGAAAAGTGGGAGAAAGAAAGTGACTTGTACTGTGGCCATCTCTTGACTTTTTCCTGCTTGGCAACTTTACACGAACACTTGTACTGCTACTGTTCTGCTGTTTTAGCTGTGCAGCGTCAGCGTAAAGAACATTGTCACAAAACACAGCAGGCACGCACCAGCTCAGAAACTCGGACTGTTCCTCAGCAATCTCTCACTCCCACCACACAAACACCAGAATCTCCAGTGCTCACCGAAGCGCTTCAAGAAACAGAGCGTCCTTCTCCGCCACAACCTGAGACTGTTTCACCCACTGAACATAGTCCTGCCTCCCCTCAGCCTTCTAGTGTGGGAGTGGTGTCGCTTGAACAAGTGCTTCCACTGGAGAACATCCAGTTAGAACCCAGTCGCACATCCACCCTCCCCCCTCACAGCTTTTCTGAAACTCCCACCCAAAACTTGGCAGAGTCTTTACCAACAGGAGAACACAAAGACCATCGTCCACTGTACCTGGAAAGCATCCCGGAAACCCTCACCCCAATCAGCATCTGTAGCAGCACCAGTAGCGTCTCAACTCCCTCTGCCATCTCTACCATCCTCACATCCACCACTACTGAAAGCCACAGTCTGGAAACTGATCCACCTAAGTTGGAGCTGCCCAGTCCTACCAACGAACACACAATCCAGCCACTGCCCACCCACACTCGCCCTGCTGAACACCCACCACCTACCAAAATTTCCATCCAGCTTCCAGAAGTCACAGAAAACATTGAGGATCCTAACAGTGCTTTGACCTCTGAGTTTTCTGAAGGCTCTCTGTCACAACAAGAGGAGACTGTGGATGATATTTTACTCAGCCAGACTGGGCCGCACCGCACCGCTGGAGAGTTTTACGCTGAGCAGCAGCATTCTGCAGAACTGGGCCATGGGAATGGAAACGGTAATGGGAATCAAGTTCATGGATCCAACCAAAAGGAATCCGTGTTCATGAGACTGAATAACAGGATTAAAGCATTGGAGATGAACATGTCTCTTAGCAGCAGATACTTAGAAGAGCTAAGCCAGAGGTACACAGTACACACACGGTTTTATTAGCACACACTGTTGTGAAACCTGCTTTTGTTGTGTTTTTTTTCACCCAGGTATCGGAAACAGATGGAGGAGATGCAGCGAGCTTTCAACAAGACCATTATCAAACTACAGAACACCTCCAGAATTGCTGAAGAACAGGTTATTTATTTCACATTAGCTTGTCCATATAGATTAACACAGAATGAATACCGTCTTCTGAAGAAATCTTGACTTCACGGTTTGAAAACAGAAAAATATTTTCTTATCTTGTAGAAGGAGGAGCATTAGAAGTTATTGTCGGTCAAAGGAAAAAGCCTTTTGTTTCAGCCAAAACTCCATATTCATATACTCCAAATCCATATCAACTAGACGGATAATCATGAGATCAGTGAACCTCAGTAATTTTTTAGTTAGTATTTTTAGTTGGATTAGTTAATTGTTGGTGAAAGCTCACTCTTCAGTGTTTTTTAAATATCGTGAAGACGGCAGAGGCTCTAGATAGAATAGATATGTTATCGCACCAGCACTGATTTGTTCTCTGATCAAAATATTTTTTGAAGTAAATGTTATGGACTATTAGGATGGAAAAGCACTCTTAGGTTGACCTGTGGAGTTTTTTTTTCGTCATTCATACTGTAAGTGTAATATTATTAAAAGCATAGAAAACTATCTATGGCATAAAGTGCGCAAAGTCTATGCCAAAAAATATCTATGTCCTCTTGCCATAAAGTCATTTTGTTTTATGTCTGTATTCAGGATCAGAAACAGACCGAGTCTATACAAATGCTACAAACGCAGCTGGAAAACGCCACCAGGATAATGCTAAACCTTTCTGCCACTATGACCCAGCTACAGAGAGAGGTACACGGCAGCATCAATTTTGTCTTCCTTACTAGTAATACTAGTGTTTATTCATAACTAATGCTTGAACTTGGTGTCTTTCAGGTGTCGGACAGACAGAGCTATCTGGTGCTGTCTTTGATCCTGTGTCTGACACTTGGTTTGCTGCTCTGCATGCAGTGCTGCAGAAACCCACCCAATCACAATAACAGCACCAACATTCCCATTAGCAATCACTATCCTAGTCCCAAGAGGTACAGCACTCAATGGCCATGACTTCGTGGGTCTCAGATCCACAGGTTTATCTCACAAGTGCAAGCCACGAAGTTGCTTTTTTTTCTGTTTACAGATGTTTCTCCTCATACGACGATATGAGTCTGAAACGAAGGGTTTCTTGTCCTCTTGTGCGTTCAAAGTCATTTCAGTTTCCTGCAACAGAAGGTACGAGACTCTTGAAACGGATTGCTAAAGCTTCACTTCTCTTTTTGCCCCTTTTCTACGTTCACTTTTTTACTGTAGACCCCGTTGTTGCCATAATCATTTACTTAAACGTGTGTACTAACATAACACCTCACACTTGTCTTGTGGCTTACATTTTCTCAGATGAATGAGGTCTTTTTATGAATTGGTTCCGTTTTTAGTTGCGCTGTCACATGGTCTTTGCCTGGCAGTGGTGCAGTAAAGTGTGACTGCCCTCAAGTGAAATAAAGACTGTCCTCTTTCAGCTTTCACTTTTTGCTTGAAAACCCACTGCTTAAGGTCAAAATAGGCTTTTTGACCTAAACTTGCCATAATGCCAAATTAATGCAACATGATGCAACCAAAACAATTGAATTCTCCATTTGCATTTTGCTGATACCTTTATTGAACGCAACTATTATTGCATTACCTTTTTTTCTGCAATCAGTAAGGGAATGTTATTGTTTTTATACTATAAAAAATGTAAACGTAACAATGTACAGTGTTACCCCGATTTACGAAATTACTTCGTGCCGAGAGCCGTTTTGTTTGGTGGAAATTTTGTTAGCTGAGCCGCATTTTACATCTAATCCGTGCCATGACTTCCTAATTCAGAAAAAAAAAAACGTATAGCTGATAAAATATTGGTAATAAATGTATTTGAAAAATACATACATAGCTGTTGTTAAGTTTGCACTGTGGCAGGTTTTTATAAAGGTACAGTATATAATGATACAGCGTACAATTTCACATGTTACCATGTTACCACCATCTTGAAATTACGTCAATCAAATCCCTGAGTCTCATGAGATTATGGAAATTTCAAGGATTAGCATGATGTAGTTTTAATTTTGGCGGCTCTATTTGGCAACTCTTGTGATGCATATGCAGATGGGAGAGAAAAGAAAACGCCGCCAATACAAGAATACAAGCTTACTTTATATTTTGCAAGCAAGATCTCTGAAACTAACTGGTGTACCCGTACCGTACCGTCTTCTGGGGCCTCAAGGGGCAACTGGGGCCTGGTCGCAGGGCCAACAGCTTCAATAAGGAGGCCCAGACTTCCCATGCCCCAGCTACGTCCCCCAGCTCTTCCGGAAGAATTCCGAGGCGTTCCCTGGCCAGCCGGGAGACATAGTCTCTCCAGCGGGTTCCTGGGTCCTCGTTTTTTCGGTCACCACCTACAACTGGTGGCCAGGGTGAGGTGAACGTAAATCGACTGGTAAAATCGAGAGCTTTGCTTTTTGGCTCAGCTCTCTTTCACCATGACGCACTAATCTTCACACCAGTCAAATAAACAAAAACAATAGTTAAACTCTTTTTACACGTCTGGACTCATCAACAAATGCATTTATCTTAGCGGTAACAAAAAGTGCTCTTTTCGTAAAGTGAAAATATTTTGGAACTCAGGATAACATTTTTACGGCAATGCATTTTGTTTCTCTGGATTGTCGTTTTCTAGGACATTCGTAAGTCGGGGTACCACTGTACTTCATTGTCACTTTCAAACTCTTTACCCAGACTTTGTTGCCCTGCTTTCGTCCTACTCCCTTTTTCCACGACATGTTAGCAATGAAAAGAATGCTTTTCCCTCATCTGTGGCTCGTGTTTAGGAGGTAGATGTTGGGTATTTTTAGTACATGCTTTTGGCTGGCACATGTTGGGCATCTGCAAGTATTAACAACATAGAAATATGTTCAGGTGAATCAAGTTACAATTGAAAAAGCTGAATAAAGGTTAAATTGTGTGAAACTGTGTCTAATTTCAGATACTACTTGCAAGTTCCATCACGCTTGTGTTCTTGTTTGCCATACCATTCCGTTAACCTGCCCCTCTTTCCCCTCTTTAGTAGGACCTGATGATCTATACATTGTAGAACCTCTAAGATTTTCTCCAGAGAAAAAGGTACGCGGCCCATCTTCACCAGCATCGTTGACGTGAGAGTGGTGAAACTGAAGCTTTTTCAAAACTTCTCACTGAGTTTGGAAAGCTGAGAGCTGGGCAATATGGACACATTTTATTATTTTTTTTTTTTTACATTTTACAATTGCAAATTTTTTTGCGACAAATTTCAAGTTCAAGAACTTGAACTTTGAATGAGACAAAATTACTTTTGCAAATTTTCAAATTTGCATTTGCAGTTTACAAGACGTGTAGAACAGAATGTAAGATGTAAGACACAAGCACATTCAAATCACTTTGTGACTGAATTGATGTAGCCTTTATTATAAATTGACAAGATTGTTGATTAAAACATTAAGTTTTTGAATAATTTACATAATTTCACATTTTAAATGAGTTTTTATGGCATTTTTTAAAGCCTTTTTAGGCATTTTTTGGACTTCCTTTACCCCCAGTCAATTCCAAACTGTAACTGAGAGTTGGACTGGGAAATGCATGAATATCATCACTTTAAATTACACCGCCACAACAAATCAATCTAATATAAATGACTAATGGATAATAACGAATAACCTTATTGTTTGTCCAATTGTGTATCATTCATATCATGACTGTCATTTTAGACGGTGCCATTAGTGTTATCACATGTTTTTCTTATAACGAAATAATGAGAATGTTTATTATCATCACAAAAAAGTATTGTGAGAAATTGTATGTAAAACGTATAGATCTCCTTCGCATAATTTGACTGTTTGTGCTTTTTTTCCCCCCCAGAAAAAACGCTGCAAGACAAAAGGAGAGCGAGTGGAGACAGTCCGGGCCTCAGATTCCTTGGTGACGGTCACTAATAGTGAGTCCAAGTGCAATGGTGAAGCAACTTCTCTTCTCTTCCTGGCATCGGGGTCGGCTGGAACCATGTCAAGGGATTTCGTGTCGGAGGGCTGCTCTGAGAGTTCAACCTCCACGCTCTCTGAGGAATCCATTGGCAGCGCACCCTCTCTAAACGAACACGATGCTGTTCTTTGTAACGGAGAGTCGTTTTCAACATTTGTTTCGGCTAAGAACAAAACTGACAAAAGGTCTCTGAAGCGACGTCGGTCTAAAAACGCAGAGCAGCATCAGGAGGTGATACAGACACCACCTCCTGTGACAGTCATGCCTACGTTGGAGGAACTCATGAAGAGCAAGGCTGAACTGGCTGTGGCCACCACGTTCGGAAGGACAGCTGTTACTGGCCGTGTTTGAGAGTTTATTGTAGTCCAGAAATACTGAAAAGTTTCGGCGTGTCCCAGAGTTCCTTCAGTATGCTTTGTGTACCGCACATGCTTTCATCTTTCCATTCTATCTCCCCTTCATTTGTGTATAGTTAAGGTTTGTCTGCATATCTTTATCCCACACCTTTACTTCCTGTTTCACATGACTTTGTGCCTTTTTAATTCATTTAAAATTGACCACCACATAGCCAAATTAACATTTTCATTGTTCCCGTTTTTTGTTTTTTTGGGGGAAATGTACAGTAGTGAAATGTTTTTAATATAAACAACACTTCGATCTTGAAACAGCGTGTGTGGCCAGCAGGTGGTGCTGCACTGCCAAAGCCCTGGTACACTTGAACCACATCACCATCCTTTTCCTTTCCATGTTTTATTAGGATTATACGTAATCTCTC
Source organism: Paedocypris micromegethes (assembly GCA_028031935.1). Classification (NCBI taxonomy): domain Eukaryota; kingdom Metazoa; phylum Chordata; class Actinopteri; order Cypriniformes; genus Paedocypris; species Paedocypris micromegethes. The sequence goes on from CM051505.1 coordinate 293,921, forward strand.
TTTAATGTTTTTCTTTTGATTTTTAAATGTCTTGTGCGTGTATGTGTGTTTGTTTTTTGTTGATTGTGGGACCAGTTATGTTCTATGTCTTGAATCCAAAGAGCAGAGCTGAATGAAGAACAGATCCAGTTTTCAATTCATTCACACCTCCTCATTTTCTGCCTTGACACATTTCTCTTATTTTTTCAAGAGTGACCAACAAGTGCAGGCTGGGCCTGAACGCTCACAGACATAAACACAAGACACTGTGGCACACCAGCAGAAGGACTTTAAGATTCTAGAGGAATGTTTACAGCTTAGTAATGTTTAGTAAAGCTAGTGAGAGGCCAGTTTGACATTCAAAAATACTTACAGAGTTTCTTTGTAGTCTGTTGCATAGTTTGTGGGGGACATTTTGGTATTTTTACAGATTATTATTTATGTATTTATTTATTAAAAGGTGACCTAAACTCTATGAGATCATGGTCGTATGAGAAAATGAAATGTGATGGACCCTCAGACTTGTTTTAAAACTTTTCAGAGCCATTACAATGCACATCAGCGGTACAGACACAGTGTATGCCAACTTCCTGCTTTTAGACACTTCACTTTTTGAAGGTTTTAAATTATTTTGCTCACATCACTTCATAAAGCTTATATTTGATCATAATGATCCTGCTGAAGTACTAACTCAGCCCATGTTAGTGTAGTTCATCTGCTGGAGAAAAGCGCATCAGTGGTCTGTTTCTTTTTGGATCTGTTTGGATTAGCTTTGCCTTGGATTTGAGGTGAACTGTGAGAATGTACTCTTAGATATGTTATACACTTGTCCAACAAAACAACTGTTGGCTCTGTCACAGGTGTATAGATTATTCGTGTCCAGAGTCTGTGTTCTGCTTCCGTTCACACTCCTTGTCTCTTTTCTGTGATTTGAATATGTGCATGTACTTCGCTTTCTTGGTGTGTTATTACACCTACACGATCATCGAACATCACGGAGTTTGTGTATTTGGTGTGTTTTCTGAGATGATCGAATGTGATGCAAATTATTGTGTTGCAGATGTTCTCTGTGATGATAAGAAAGATGATTTCACTTTGACAAAAGGGAAAGATTGGGGTGGTTTAAAATGGACCATCTTGGTGTGAATTCCACCTGATTTGTTCCACATTTAGGGGACATTCCTCTTCACAAGTTAATTACTGTTGAAAGTTAAATGATTGTGTTAAAGAGCAACAGGCTGTTTTTTTTTTTTTTTAATGTGTGTGCGTATGTTGATAAATATTTGGAATGAATTTTCCCGCTATGCTACTAGAGACCACAGCGTGTGTCTGTGATGAAGACTCTCCCTGCACATTGGAGATCTCCACATGCCTTTGTTTTTTGTACACCACACCTTGTTTAAGTGCTTTTTTCACAAAACTTTACCTTATTACTGCGTCCTCTTCTGAACTATGCCTGAATTGTTATACGTTCCAAGTGTGAAGCACACATCTGGTAATTTGAGGACAAACTGCAAAGTATTTGGTTTTATTTTGTTTTCCAGATGCAAGCGTGACTACAGCAGTGTAGTGCTATTAGAAACTGTGAATTTATGAATAAAACACTTTGTCTGTAGTAAATGTGTTTTTATATTGGTAAATTACTACGCATTCAATACACAAGGTAAACATGATGAAGTTTATTTTCCGTTATGTCTACTAGCCGAGTCATGAAAAACTGGTAAATCTGTCATGAAACACGTTTATTATTTTTACAAATAAAGCTTGGGTAGTGGGATGGTAATCGTGTAGAATCCACAGCGACAAAGAGAATATGTGTGCGCTTGAACAGGGCGGAAATAGAAAAAAGATGATGTTTGTTTATCGCACACACAAATATTCCAGCTGGTCCAGGCAACTATTCCACGGAAGTGTAAAAAAATCGCCAAAAGTATGCTTAACGTATAACAGCTGTTAATAAAAATATCACAAAGAAACACTGTAATGCTTCCAAAAAAAGTAAATAAACGCACTGATATTTTGAAGGCGGTGCAATTTGAGTGAGCTTCGACTTTTATTTTGAAGTGTAGTCCCATCAGGTTGACCAGTATCAGCCCCCTGCCTTTGACAGGCTCGCTGAGGGATCTTGATCTTATTAAGGTAATAACTTTATCAAATCCACTCGAATATGCTCTAGAAATCTAGAATACCAACATTAAATCATAAACGAAGCACGCACGTGGATGTCACGGCTTAATTATGGCGGAGGGATTAGATGCATATTCATTTACTTCGTCCGTTATCTGACAGGCCAAATATAGTTGCTTTGTTAAAGCAATATTTTCTGTTGTTTCATTGTCAGAATAAATTGTAGTACATGACATTGTGCCACTGTAGATCGGAGCTGAAGAATCGGTGAAATGGAGGTCAGGCGATTAGCTGGAGATACTGTCCAGGACTGAGACTTTAATCCTCTGTACTTCCCCGTGCATTCGGTTTTTTCAATGTAATGCATATGAACTAATGTTATTTTACGTAAAACAATAATTACGTACACTATGCTCGTATTGATTGAATGCAACCACCAGATTGTTTTTAATCATTGATTGTTCTGCATTGATTCACAATAGAATGGCTGAACCACCTCGGTCATGTGACTGTTTTGTATCGCTGCCTCCGGGTTCAAAAGAAGATAATGTGATCTTTGGAAAGAACTCTGACCGTCCGAGAGATGAAGTGCAGGAGGTGGTTTATTACCCAGCGTCCTCCTATGCACCCTCCTCCACTGTGGAGGTACCTGTTTGGACTATTAACGTTTATTCAAAGAACTGTCAAATCATGAAATGTGCTTGACTGACAATATTCTAGTTTTAGTTAGGTGTGTGTATATTATTACATATAAGTGTGATGCTAAATTAATGAATTACAGTATTTTTTTTTCTTGTATAAATCTGTAAATAAATTATTAAAATGAACCCTAACTCAATTAAATAAATATGTACAGTATATGTGTGAGCATGTGTGTATGTAACTGGACCCTTTTTTGCTTTATGCAGTGCACATACATTTCCATTCCTCAAGTAGAGTTTACTCATGCAGTGGTCCTAAGCAGACCTGCTTGGCTCTGGGGGGCTGAAATGGGTGCTAATGAACACGGGGTGTGTATTGGCAATGAAGCTGTCTGGACCAAAGAAGCTGTGAATCCAGAGGAAGCACTGCTGGGAATGGACCTTGTCCGGTGAGTTGTTTATGACTTTCTGTCCACCCATCTATCATCTATTCATACTTTCAATGCGCTTGTTCAGATTGGGTCTGGAGCGGGGGGACAGTGCTTTGGCTGCTCTGAAGGTGATAACAGATCTGCTGGAGCAACATGGTCAAGGTGGAGCATGCAGGGAGACCACTGAACCTTTTAGTTACCACAACACGTTCTTATTAGTGGACAGGGAAGAAGCTTGGGTTCTGGAGACTGCTGGGAAACTCTGGGCTGCACAAAAAGTCACAGGTGAGAGACCAAAACCATCTCAATTCCTGTAGGTGTGGTTACAAATACTTTGAAGATGTTGGAACACTACAGTAATTACGCAAATATAAGCACACCTTTTTTTCAATTTTAGACACTGAAAAACTTGAGGGGTTCTTAAATGCGCATTTCAAATCTCGCTCTCAGCTCTCTCGCTGGAATAAAGATTGAGAGAAGATGTTCTGACCAGTGTCTGTGCCTTTTGTGTTTCACGCATTATTATTTTTAGTATTTATTACTGCTATTTTAACCGAGTTAACGTATGACCACAAGAGACCTTCTGCTACACTCATATATGGACATTGCAAGTGGACATAGCACCACCTACTGGATATAAACTCTGCTACGCCTAGAAAAAAATTACTAACTGTTACTATTGTTATCTATTATTCAAGGTAAACAATATTGAATTGAAATTTGGGGACGAGTCACCGAGGTCAGCCGCTCTCAAATTTTGTTGGTCCTCTTTTAAACTTATAGAAAAATCTGGCTTTCTGTCTCTTTACTGTTCAAGAGTTAAAGATCCGAGTCAGTTAAAAGAATCAGACTCCCCATCCCTAATCTCCAACTGTACGTCCTATGGCTATTTAATGTTATTTCGTCTTCCTTCTGCTGATGGTTCGCATCCCCCTTGTCGTGCACGGCGGGCCCTACATTGAGAACCACTGTATTAGGTTTAGCCATTTAGTCAGAATTACATATTAGGTTTCTGGTAATTCAGAACATCAAGAAAGTAAGGAGATGCTTATGTTCGGCTAATAATGAAACATTTTATTTGATGCATGAAAACGGGCTGGTGGGTGGTACATATTTGTGTAAATACGGTATTTTACATTTTACAAAAGTGGATTGTAATTATTTCCCATTCTGAACTGTTATTTCTAAGACTTTTGCATTTTGAGTTGTATTGCAATCACTGCATTGTGTAAATCAATGATTAAGTTCTTAATACATCTTGTAAAATAAACATATTTATTTAATGTCATATAAAGTTATTTGTTTCATCAGAAGGGGTGAAGAACATCTCTAATCAGCTGACGATAGGCTCTGAAATCTCAGCCGAGCATCCAGAGTTGCGTGGGACTGCAAAAGCTCAAGGATGGTGGTGCGGGGATGGGGATTTCAGCTTCACTGACGCTCTCAGTCCTGACAACCCTCCTGCGAGAATGGAAATGGCCAAGAAACGTTACAAAGGCGGCTCAGCTCTGCTACACCAGCACGATGGTAATTGTTTTAATATTTGTGTGTGTGTGTGTGTGTGTGTGTGTGTGTGTGTGTGTGTGAGAGAGAGAGAGAGAGAGAGTAAAGGCAACATAAAGTTTTATTAGTGTGTATTTAATACTTTTACTGTAGAAATGAGAAATGTAGACACTCTACACTAGCAGTGCTTGTAAATGTTTCAATTGAACAGTGTGAATTACGGTATTTATATTTGCCAAGTTCTTCTTCTTCTTGTTGATCCATAATGAGAAAGTGTGCATTGTTCTCCGCAGGTTCTGTGACAGCAGAGGTGATGATGAGCATTCTGAGGGACAAGACCAGCGGGATCTGCATGGACTCTGGGGGCTTCTGTACCACAGGCAGCATGGTGTCCATCCTCCCTCGCAACCCAGATGTGCCCTGTGTTCACTTTTTTACTGCCACACCAGATCCCTCAAGGTATATCTGACAAGAGTCCATTTTTGACAACAAAAGTGATTTTATTTGATATTTTTTAATACACTTTAGAAATGACTCTTCTCTCCTCTCCTCTCCTCTCCTCTACTCCCATTTAAAAGTTATGTTTTTATTAAATCTGTCTAAAAGATAATTAGAATATTCCTTCAGGTCTGTGTTCAAGCCTTTCATCTTCTCGGAGAGCATGAGACCGGTCAGCATGGTGATGTCTCCGCAATACGGCCCAGACGATCCCGTAAGGACACAACCACGCTTCCAGCACCAGGTGGACCGGCAACACGAGTTATACCGAGCTCACCAGACAGCACTGATTAAAAAACCAGTAAGCTGGAGCAAACGCGTCATCTTTTACTCACTTTCAGTTTCCTTCAATTTTTGTGATATTTGTCTGGCACTTTGTCTTTTAGGATTCTGAAAGTTCTCTACAAGAGACCATGAGATACTTGGAGTTGCAGTGCCTTGAGGAAATTGAGGCCATGCTTAGAGGGGAAATTCAGGGCCAGGAACTGGGTGATCTGTTTTTTGACTGTGTGGATGCTGAAATCAAGTTTTACCAATAATGAAAAAACAGGTATGAAAAAATATTGTTGTCCACTGTGCCAGTGGTGCATTACATATGTAACGTGTGTCCATTTTCACAGATTTGGAGCGTGTCCCTAGTGCTTGCTGATTGGTGTAAAGAAATAAAAAGAAAAATACACCTTATCCTGCATTTCTAGATCCCCATGCCATGGCAAACTCATCGTGATGTCCATAACACATTGTAATTGTTATAGTAACACACACTAGATATTCATGTGAGTGGATCTCTAAACTTGTAACTGTCTCACAAGGCTGTTATTTACACATCACAGGTAATATTAGAACACTAAGGCATGTCTGTGCTGTGGGTAGATGGAGAGAAAAGAGACTACACATTCCTGTAAAGGTTGGGCTAAAGACTGACCTCTTGTGGAGAAACACATTAAAATTATTATCAGTCAACACGTCTGTAACTGTTTTTTTCTGTAGTGTGGTTAGGAATATGTTTTCTCTTTTTTGCTGCAAAGGGATTTGTACATTTTTTTTTTTTACATTTTTAAAACAACTATTTTTAGATAAAGTAAACCAAATGTAATATATTAACAAGCAATTTAGTGGATTAATTATTTAAATCATTAAAGTTGAGGTGTATTTTCCAACAGACCAATAATGTTGAGGAGCCTTAAAATTGGACATATAGTGGACTGCGTGTTCTGCTCTGATTGGTTACCCACCAATTCCACTTTTCAGGCCTAGAATTGTTGTGAATGGTTCCAGCTCCCGGAGACCCAGAAATGAAAAAGCGGATGACCCAGCAATGGAAATGGATGGATATTACGATGCTACTGTTTTTAATGTTACATCGCGGATTACCATATATGATATGTATTGAATGTACATACGCGATTCCGCGAATGGATGAGTTAAATTTATGTCGGCTGTAGTAGCTTTTTTCCACCAGACAGTAGCGCTATCAATTCAAATCAACCGTTTCTTCTTCTCTTCACTTACGCGATGGACACAACTATGGCGGACGAGTTGGATGTTGTTGATATCGAGGGAGATGAATGTGTTGAAACTGTCGGGTAGGAGTTTATTTACTCACGTTGCTCAGTTTGACTCGAATTACTGTCTAACGTGAATTTATAACTTTAATTTAGATTATATAAAAATGTTACGAATTTTGTCGAAAGGTGGCAGATACAAAACCAATACATATTGCGGTATAAAATAGTGGTTTCTGTTCTTATATTTAGGATTTTGGGCTGACATTCTGTTGCTGGTAATATTAGTTCATACTCCGCGGAAAAATGTCGCCGATTTATAACATAAAGGTTTGCATTATTCCAATGTGATAACGCCAATATAGTGACTCAATATGTGTTTATATTTGAAATATTTGAAATGTAGCAAGTAGTAAATACTGGTTGATTAGATTTTTATTTTGACTTTTTTCCACCTGTTTATTATTCACAATTACTTTAGACATAAATACGAGATGCACTGAGCTCTAAACTCAACGTGTAAGTTTGTTTTACAGAGACCTGAGCAGTGCTGAAATTCTCCAGGATCAATACTTACAGTCGGCATGGAAGGCGAACAGTGTTGTATTGGTAACATGGCTTAAACAGTTTACCCATTGTTTCCACTGGAAATTAGCTTATGATGTGAAATCTGATTTTGTGTGTATGTGTTCAGCCTTGGACGTTGGACAGCTCCATCAGTGAAGAGAACAGACAGGCGATTGAAAGCATGCTGCTAGAAGAACAGTATCCTTTACTATCACTTTAGTTCTACTTTGATTGACCAGTTCTCCATAATACTGGATTTCACTATTGATAAATGCCTGTGATGGTTTTGTTATTTAGCTGATTTAAAAAAGATATTACTTTGCCAGTAAGAAAGCCCCCAAGGTGGCGTGGACCAATGAGAAGATTCCAAAAACCAAAAAGTATGTTATATGTGTTTAGATTATTTATTTGTCTCATTTCTACATGTATTGCAGAATAATCTAGATTTCCATGTTAAATTCTATTTCTATGTTTCTGTACAACTTCTTGAGATTGTGAAATGCACTATTTTAATCATTTAACTAAAATGCAAAAACTGGTGTGTTCCATAGCATAGATCAAATGGAAATATGATTAAATATTGATAGAATTAAAAATTAACCATAGAATTATATTTTATGTAACATTTATGTAACACAATGCTTAAAAAGAACACTTTTAAAAGCCTGTTTTCTATACAATAGTTAATACAATTTGGTACATTTACATTTATTCACCTGCCTATTATAAAATGCATATATTTAGTATTGTAATAAAAATAACATTTGTGCAGTTTTATGACTAAACACTTGAGATTTCTATCTGTGATTAAAACCACAGAGCAACCCTAGTGTCCTTGCGAAAGACACAGAACCTCCTCTGATCTATTGATTCAAATAATAATCAAAATGATAAAACAAATGGATCAACTTTTGCATTTTATCCTAGGTCACTGGTTAAGAGTTCTGGGGCACCAACCCGTTGGGCTGAAGAGGAAAAAGAACTTTTCGAAAAAGGATTGGTAAGTTGTTTTTTTTAATTATTATTTCTTGATGAATTTATTGTAATGCTCCTTTGTTTTATATACAGTATTTCTAAAAGAAGACGTTTGATTAGACAATGCTATGAGTTGTGTTTTTAAAAATATATATCCTTTCATTTTGATTTTGCTCAACTTCTAGGCTCAGTTTGGACACCGGTGGACAAAGATTTCCAAACTTATCGGCACAAGAACTGTTCTACAGGTTAAGAGCTACGCCAGGCAATTTTTAAAAAATAAGGTAAACGCACAAACTCACATGGAAAGGACAGACAGAAAGACAACAGAAGAAAAATTAGTTGAAAAGAAAATATATATAATATGTATAATATATTAGTGGTAAGTTGTTAATGCAAGATTCTTATCACACGTTAAAAATGATTGAAGTTCAAGTTTATTTATATAGTGCTTTTCTTAGTTCAAGACCAACACAAAGTCGCTATGCGAATTAGGAAAAATTTGTCTTTAGGGTTTAAATATTCTATATGAAGAGAAGAAAATTAGGGAAAAATAGATTGCCGTTCAAACATTCTCAAAGTTGGGTTGAAAGCTGGTTTTTACCATGCAAAGTCTAGTGATTTTTCTGTTGGCGTGTGGTGATTCATATATAGAGAATGACAAAACAAAAACTGTTGCACCATAGGGGAAAAAGTGTTGCAGGTGCAAACCCAATGATTTAACAGTCAAACACTGTCGCAACCAGAAAATACACTGCATTCTACAACACGAACGTACCACACTTAACACTAATTTACGCTCTAAGAACTAGAAACTGAGTGAATTTTTGAGATGCTGACTTTGGCACTTGGAGGCTTTTTGTTATTTAGTTTACTTTGTAGGAGTTAACAAGGGGAGCACATAAATGGGTTTCAAATTAATTGAACTACAAACGTAACGAGAAGGCAAAGAGAACAACAATGTGACTCATGCAAACCTTTAAAAAAAAAAACACACAAAAGCCAAAAAATTGAAGCCCCAAATATTTATTTTTTTTATTATTGTCACAAAATGTTCCCATTATTAATAATGTCTGAAATACAGTTTGGTATTATTAAAAATACTTGATGCTCCATACAAAAAAAAAATTTACATTACAAAATTACTCCATTCCTGTATGCCTACAGTGAAATTATGACATCACGTGTGACGTGCTAAAAAACATAGATGTAGCTTTGAAGCTTCAGGGATTTATTCAGGGAAAATTTGCTTTTAGAAGCCATCCAATAGAAACTTTTGGAAAATTTGTATTATTAAATATTTTATTTTTGTTTTATCATCTCGGGAGGTTTAAACCTTCACAAGTAATCTAAAATTCAGCTTAAAAAAGCATAACTTGCTCATGATATAACTAATTTTTTTTTTCTTTTAGCCTAAAACAGACGTGGCTGTAAAAGATGCTTCCTTGAGTTTGGCATCACATCCATCTTCTCTGAATCAAATGTCAGTTCTGACCAATGCTGTCCGCATTGAGCGATTGTCTGATGACGAAGACGTTGACATCACTGATGACATCACAGAAGAGGAGTGTCTGCCAGCAAAGCAATCACTACATCTGGTCACTAACAAGGATTTAGATTGTAATCTCCCGGAGACAAGCCTAGATCCAGTCACAACAGACAGACCTTTAAGTGTTGTGTCCGAAACAATATCAGATCACACTTATACAAACGAATATGGAAATGTTTGTGAAATTGTGGTTGATTTGGAACAAAAGGATGAAAATGGCACCCAATTTACTAGCACAAACAATCTGGATCAAGAAGAAAACTCTGATCAAGCTGGTACAATCAAGCTGAAAAACAATTAATTGTGTAGTATACAGTATGCAAGCAAATCAGAATATTGGAATGAAGACAATGTCATTTTAGATGGGATCGATGTGTTTGCTGAGGAGGATGTGGAGAACGATGGCGAGGAAGAGCTCCGGGCACCTGAACAAGAGGTCACACTGGACCTAAACAGCATCACGGAGGAGGAGAAACAGGCCATTTCAGAATTCTTTGAGGGTCGTCCATTGAAAACTCCAGAGAGATACCTGAAAATCCGCAATTACATCCTAGACCAGTGGTAAGACATTTTTCACCTCTAGGAAATAAATGTTCTTTAGATCAAAGAACTTTTTAAAAGCAAAACCTTAAATCTGATGTTTAGGTGTAAAAGTAAACCAAAGTACCTGAACAAGACATCAGTGCGTCCAGGCTTGAAGAACTGTGGGGATGTGAACTGCATCGGTAGAATACACACCTATTTGGAGCTCATTGGAGCCATCAACTTCAACTGCGGTGGTTCTTTATTTTTTTGTAAATAAGGGAAATAAAGGGAAATACATGGGATTTTTATTTATTTTCTAAACTGCATTTTGCCATTTCATAATTTCTTTACCTCTCCACTGCAGATCAGGCAATATATAACCGTCCACGGCCAGTTGATCGCTCTCGGTTGAAAGAAAACAAAGACAGTTTGGAGGCTTATCATCTAGCCCAGAGGCTGCAGTCAATGGTGAGAGGTTAATATATTGAGACTGGTTCAGTTCTCATTATTTTGCAGGTTTGACAGAACAAATGCTCTAACATGATTTCTTACGGATGTTTCACAGCGCACTAGAAAGCGTCGGATTCGGGACATGTGGGGAAACTGGTGTGATGCCAAAGATCTTGAGGGTCAGACGTATGAGGTATTTAATCTACGTGTGTGTGTGTGTGTGTGTGTGTGTGTGTGTGTTTGTGTGCGTGTGCATGTGTGTTAAAAAAAAAAAGTCAAATTGACAAATCTGTTGTATAGCATTTGAGTGCAGAGGAAATGGCAAGAAGGAGAGAAGAGATGAAGAAGAAAGGATTAAAATCTTCTAAACTTTCCAAACAGAGGTGGGGGAGAAAAATGCATAAATTATCTAACGTTATCATTGTGTTCATTTCATTACCTTGATTTAATCTAGTGCCTTCAATCCATTCGAACTTATTCCGTGCAAGGCATTTGGTGACGAAAGACAGGTAAAAAAAAGTGTTGAAAATGACAATGAATGTTACTTATACTGTATTTTGGCTTGTTTTTTTAGGAACCATACCGAGTCATTGTTTGCGCTGAAGCTCTCGTTGTCATGGATATAGTATGATATATCAGCTCAATATTTTATACTTGCACACTGTTAATTTTTAGATTTTACGTTATTGTTAATTAAATTTGTGTCCAGCATGCTCATGTTTCAATGGGGGAGGTCATTGGACTTTTAGGAGGAACATACGTGGAAGACGAGAAGGTGTTAAAGGTGGGAGATTCATTTATGTTTCATACTACACTGGTTTTAATTTGGAATTGATATTCACTGAAACCGTGTGAAAAATGTGTTTTGTCTATGATTATTCTTTGTCACCTATATATATATACAGATATGTGCAGCAGAGCCATGTAATAGCTTGAGCACTGGCCTGCAGTGTGAAATGGACCCTGTCTCTCAGACTCAGGCCACAGAACTTCTTGAGATCAAAGGCCACAGGATGGTTGGTTGGTATCATTCCCACCCAAGCTTTGACCCCAATCCGTCAGTCCGAGATATTGACACACAGGCCAAATACCAGGTATTTAAGCAGATCTTTGTACCTTTGTTGGTTAAAAGTGCATTTTGTCTGATCTTTTCTCTGATCTTTGCTCTAATTACAGAGCTATTTTTCTCGGGGTGGTGCTCCATTTATAGGAATGATAGTCAGCCCATATAATCCCAGTAACCCGTCCCCACTCTCTCAGACCACCTGTCTGCTGGTGCAGGAAGAGATGGGAGCTGCTGGACCTGATAGTATGTTTTCGTCAGCTAAATACCATAGTTTTCCATTATTCATCATACATGTCCATTACAGATCGAACACATTGATGTTTTATGTGTTATAGGGTTTCCATACCGTTTTGAAGTCCAGTACTCAGCAGAGATTCCTGATTGGTCTGAGGTGATGAGAAGAGTCGAATGGGTGGTGTTCAAGTACAGACTGTGTCAAGGGTGAGCTTATTTGACAACACCGTATCTAACCCTTAAGTGTCTGATTCCCTACAAATTGTTTTAATTAACCTAGAACAAAACTATTTGTAAGCATGTGGTTATAGGAATATTTTGTTTGACTAGAAAACACAATTTTAATTTATTTTATTTGAATTAATTTTTATTTATTTCACACAAATTACCTGGTTTCTTACAGAATATTGCAATAAAATATGCTAATGTTTTATTTTTCTCCAAAGTATCCTGATGAATAAATTGTTCTCTTTTTCATTTGTAACATTCTGTTTACATTGTTATTTTGTTTTCCAGAATTGTACCAATGGACAGGATATTCCGACGAGACTCATCCTTGACTTGTCTAGAAAAGGTATTTTATTTCAGTTGATTCTTAAATATTATAATATAAGCAAAGAAATAGAATAAACAATGCATTTGCTATGAAATAAGTTCAAGGTTGTTTTGGTTTTTGTTACAATTTAGTACACCAAAGGTAAACAATCCTAAGAGACAAACAATGGTTAAAATATAGCTGTTTTTAATTTGTGATTGGAAAGTTTGAAAAGGATGTAGTGTTTCAATTGCAATGTTTAGAGCTTTAAACCCAAAGGTGCGTAACATCTTATTGTATTTGTATTTATAAACCAGTAGATTTGAAGATATCTAAAATTAAAAAAAAATTACGTTAACTGTGTCTTTAAAAAAACAAAGCGTCTACTTAGCCAATGGATTTACCTAACTTTTGTAACTATAATAAACGGAGAACTGGAGATACATTACGGACATGATGAACGAGAGTTACCTGACGAGAGTGACATGAAATATCCCAAACCTTGAAAATGTTTTATTATGCTTGAACAGGGATTAGCATGATACATCGACAAAATAAAATTTCTATATTACATAAAAGTGGTACTCACCTATGTTTTTCTGCAATCAGAAAAAAAACAATCAAATCATGAAACTCAATGCTATATACTTGGAAAACTGTTTTAAAATTTAATTTCAATTTAGCATTTCATTTCAATGTAAACCTTCAGTTCTGATACATCAAGGATAAATGTGTCAACTGTTTTATTGTATTGTAGGTAAATGTTCTCATTTGGTGCTGAAGCTATGGTGAAATGTGCGTTTATTCCAATTTGATGTTGCTATATTAAAACTATAGTTGAAACCACAAGTTTATGTAATTCAAATAATACAATTTATAATTTTACATTATTATTATTATTATTATTATTATTATTATTTACATTAAAAGCTGTAAGTTGTTTACTACAAATGTACAATTGATTTACTTTTACCATGTTTGTTTTTCTTGTACCGTAGTACAAAATTGTTTCCAAGACAATTAAACCCTCAATTTGTCAGAATGTCTCAAACTTGTTTATTTCATCCACCAGCAGAGGCCGCTGTGACATTATGCCAAAGTAAATGTAAATGATGGCATTCTGTTGGAATTACAAAATTTCACAACAGGCTAAAAACAAATAAGATAAGATCATCTTTATTGGTATTGCACAATAACTTGGTACAAAATGTTTTTTTGTGTAATGTAACCGAGAACCCAAGTAAGTTCTTGTTTTGGTCAAACTTGAATTGTGAACATTAGCACAAGCTACAGATAAAGTGACTAAAACCTTAACACACATACATGTGTTTTCTTGAACAGCTGATTTTGGTGAAATAGAAATCAAACCAAGAGTTTAAGCTTTATGATTTATATATTTGATACGTACACATTTTTTCTGTAACATGTTTTTTTTTTTTTTTTACCTTGAAACCATACATGTCTACAAGAAATCATCTAAAAATGCTTACAAACTTTTTTAACTGGTCAAATATTTTCACAAACAATTCATAACCATTTTTCTTTTCAACATATGCTTATTGAAGTTCATTTTTGATATTTGATTAGTGGATGTATATTCCAAGTAACATTTCAATTGTTTTAACAGTTGTTTTACATCTTTCACATTGATATTCTATGCATTACATTTGTTGTTTAATTGGTGTAACTTGTTTTATAACAAAAATGTATCTCTTAACTATTGCAGATGCTCACATCGGTCCGGAACACTTTGCTGCTGGTTTCAGAGCTCGACATGGAGACTTACCTGGTTCAGATACAGACTTTGTTTCAAAAACATTTTCTTCAACAGACAACCACATCTTTCTCATCTGATGCTCACCAACCTCAGTCCCATTTACTATCATTGTCTTTTTCTGAGTCCACTGACGGCATCCACGCCGCCCAGGAGACGAGCCCAGGAGAGACGCTATCCTCCCTAGACAACCAAGATCATTTGTGTGCTACAGGACTTCTCTTAAACTGCAATGAAGAAGATGATTTCACTGTTAGAAAGTGTGTCCATTCAAATATTGTGTAAATAATTCTAGTGCCCATTTGAAACAAGCAAATAGATCTTTAAAAACTCATGTACATGTACATTTACTATTATATAACAGCATATTGACACTTATAGTTATTCTTTGGTTTATTATTATTATACCTAGATAACTGTTTAAATTATTATCTTTGTTTTTTTTTTTTTTAAACCAAGACTGAAACTCTGATTATTGCCCCGGACAAAAAGATTGCTTCAATCCGACAACACCTTGGTCAACTGGACTTCTGTGTTTACTCGAGCATTAGAAACCTGGGTGTCATGTTTGACCAATCAATGTCGCTGGACCATCGTGCAAGACAGTTAGTCAAAAACTGCTTTTACCACCTGAGAAACATTTTTAAATTGAGGAAAATGTTATCAAAGGGGGATCTTGAAATGGTTGTTCGTGCTTTTATTTCTTCTCGCATTGTTTACTGTAACTCCTGTTTTTACCTGTTGTAACAAGTCAATCATACACCGACTGCAGACTGTCCAGAATGATGCTGCAAGGTTTTTAAGATGAACCTCTAGAACAGCCCATATCAATCCTGTCCTATTTCATCTTCACTGGCTCCCGGTTAAGTATAGGATTGATTTAAAAAATTTAGTAATAACATTTAGAGCACTACACGTTCAGGCTCCTCAATACATTACCAATCTTTTAACCCTGTACTCCTCAAACCGCGCTCTCCGTTCCTGTAGTTAATCCCGCCTGAAGTTTCCCAAAACCTGGCTCAAGACTCGACGAGATGTGTCATTTCGGGCCGTAGCTTCTCGGCTGTGGAACGCCTATCCCCTATCACTACGGACGATGCATTCTGCTGATGGTTTTAAAAAACTGCTGAAGACACATTTATTTAAACAGGCTTTTAGTTGACAGCATTTTTAGGTTTTGACTATTTTTATGATTTTATTTTTTTAATTTTTCTTACTGTGGTTTATACTGTTGAGTTTTATCATGTTGATTTTATTGTCTTTAATTTTTTTTTATAAATAAATTGTACTTACCAAGTAATGCATTTCATTTCAACTTCATAATGGATTAAAATATGTTAAATGTAATTGTTTTTTGTGTTTTATAACTTTGTCTAAAAACCTGTTTAAAATTTGTTGTTTTTTTGTTTGCCTTTTTTTTTTTACCTTCTGTGCCATTGATAGAACACTAAAAACGAGACTGAGAATAATTTGCAATGCTTAGTTACAGTATATCAGTATTAATTTGGAGTGTCTGTGAGTGTTCTCTGCAAAACATGACATTTACTCTACTCATTTTTATAGTTTTTAAAGGTAAAGATAAAAAATCTTTTCTAATTCAGTACAACAGCAACATATAGCAGAACAGCAATGTTTCACAATAAAAAAATGTCACTAGGCAACCAGACACGCTAAGAGCGCTTTTCCGATGTCCAGTAATTCCTCATCAGTCGGGAACACGTTTATGAACGTGATTTTTTAAGATGAAAGCCCGTGTCAGGGTCGGAACTAAGTCGGTGAGCTACGTTTTCCGGAGGGACACTTTAAACAGCAGGACTGAAGTGCTGCGTCTTTTAAAAAAAACATTTCATTTAATGATTTTTGCGTTTAACAAGTCCTCATATTTATTCTTTCTGACCGTTTTAACGATGACAGTTCTAGTAATTTTAGCTGACAACATTTCGTTTGTTTCAAAGCTGTCCTTCATTGGGAGATTGTGACTTTTGAACTTTTTTGTCATTGACATGTTGAAAACTTCGCTCCAGAAGATGAATTATCTCATCAGGACAGGGCGACTGTCAATGCGGCTGTTGGGAATTAACACTGGAACTTTTGCTTTATTCAACAGGCTCCAATGCCGATTCACGTTTACAGTTTCTGGACATAAATACAGTGACTCAAGTTCGTCCTCTGCGTGTTCAGGAAGGAATACTCCCTGTATTTTCTTTCCGAGAACAAGATTTAACCCTCTACCTCAACGTTTCATTTTAAGAGCAATCTTCAGCTGCTCTACTGCACCCTGCCATTCGTTTCTTTCGGTGCGAGGTACAAACCAGCAGTCATCGCGGACGTTCCACACCTCCGGCCGGCTGAGAGCTCTACCGGTGCCGGTCGTATGGATGCTGCTGAAGCCTCTCCAGAAGCTTGTAGCGATCATACTGGGCAGGTGATGCTAGTTTTTCCAAATGACTCATTCTTCAATGTTATAATTACAAACAACACGCGAATAAATAAAATTGAAGCAGCTATAGTCATATTGTTAACATTAATGTCTTGGTAGGATGAAACCGTTTACCAGTATATAAAAGTTTTCACAATTTAAAAATGATATTACAATACTAATATTCAGATCTACCATTAGCATTTACCATCCAAAAATTATTAAAATGTGTTTACATGACAATACAATATTAGCTAATTGGTTATTTTATCAATAAACACTTTGTATATTCTAGTTTTACTACACAACTGTAAAGTGCATTTCTGTTCAGGAGCATCAGGAAGTGGTGGAAGTCCTTACCACCTAATAAAAAGCAGCTGTTCCGTGAGTGGGCATGGCGCAGGCGCTGGCACGTGTCTGGAGCTGGAGCTGCTCTGCTGTTGCTTTTCTCTGTGTTCTGTTTCACTCACCTGGACGAGTCTCCAGTGACCAACAGGACTCGACTACTGGTGTTCAGTAAAGACGACTTCATGGAACTGGCAAAGGCTCTTTCAGAAGAGGTACAAATTTCTTTTTTATGAAGAGAAAGCAGAAAACACATGTATGTTTTTGGCAAATGGAACAAATACAGGATGAGTACTGTTGATTAATAGCAATAGAAATCAAACGACACAACGCTGTTGTAGCCAAATATCGGCTTTGGCTCACGTTTGCGTCGTAGTTCTTTCACTTCAAAGGAATCAGATCTTCAAAGTCTTCATAACTGCTTGACTTTGCTGCAATTTTTTGACATTTTAATTTGACTCTGTGGCGGTTGAATTACTGTTGTATTGCCCAGGAGCGCAGGGAGGATATCTAGATAAAACCGTAGATGTTCAAACAAGGATATATAAAGAAATACATTAGACAGAACATTGAAAAGCATGGCCGGAAGATTCATGCTCACGCTTATGTAGCTGTATGACGTTCAAAATGTTTTGAAGAGGGTGTAGCTCAATTTGTCAACCTTTTTGACAAGATGTAGAGGTGGCGTTCAAATAAAGGGAACTCTTTAAAAGGTGGAGATTTACACTATGTTTTATCCACTATTGTTCATTTCCCTATCGCAATTTATCTTTTTGTTTTTTAACACAGCAACAATTAAGTCTGTATATATGCGTGTGTGTGTGTGTGTGTGTGTGTGTGTGTGTGTGTGTGTGTATTTGAGCATGCAGGTTGAGTCCTGAACACACGCTGAACTAGAGTTTGGCTGTAATGTGAATCATGTAATTTGGGTCTATTGTATGTGTTATAACATATTGTAACCACTTCATCTCTCTAAAATATTGTCATTTTTTCCGTTTACTCTTTAGTATATGGAAGAGTATAAGGATTCTCTGCTTGCTAAGTCAGATCCCAGGCACCAAGTGGTGGATCGACTGGTTCAACATTTGGTTCAAAGGAACCAGGACATAGCTGGGATTTCCTCTTTCTCCTGGACTGTTCACATTGTGGACTCCAATGACATGCAGGCCTTTGTTTTGCCTGTGAGTATTATAAATACAAGTTTAAACATTCTAAACAAACAGTTTAAACAAAAAAATATCATTGTTTTTCATTTGCATATTGTAAAATCCTAACTTTTAAATGTTTTAAAATGAAAATGCTGGTGTGTGTGTGTGTGTGTGTGTGTGTGTGTGTGTGTGTGTGTGTGTGAGACAGAATGGGGAAGTGTTTGTCTTCACAGGAATGCTGAGAGTTATTGAAGACATCCATGAGCTGTCCTTTGTCCTGGGGCATGAGATGGCTCACGCACTTATCTCACACTCGGTAAGCTTTTAGCTTGGTACCGCTATATTTTATCACACTTTATTGTACCACACTTTATTGTATACATGTATAACATGTATCAAAATATCCATATAAAGCAACATAATGACTGTAACTTTGACTGCAGCATAATGACTGAAGTGCGCATACACACAGTGAAGTGGACACACACAAGCATTTTTTGCAATACTGTAAATGAAAAACACTTCGCAAAGTGCATTAAAGCCATAAA
The DNA here is from genome assembly GCA_028031935.1 of Paedocypris micromegethes. NCBI lineage: Eukaryota > Metazoa > Chordata > Actinopteri > Cypriniformes > Paedocypris > Paedocypris micromegethes. The sequence continues at coordinate 312,740 of CM051505.1, forward strand.
TTCAAGAAAAGAAGTTGCATTCCACTTTGAAAATCAGTAGTTATAGTGAGACCAAAAATCAATCAAAATTTTTTCAAACATCTTTTTCTTTGGTTGATCTGGGTTTAGACAGAGGCACTTTTAAAATGATCTTTTTCTAAAATGTCACATCAAAATTTGTACTTGAGTTTCCGCTGCTCAGTCTTTCAGCTTTTTCTAAAAGATGTAAAAACACTTTAGACTCATTAGTCAAGTGCTCGTTTTATCTCTCTTTTGCCTGTGCTGTGCTGTACTTTAATATCTACTCATGTTTTAAATGTAAAGGAGGCATCTCAGATGTACTGAATACCGTTAAGTTTAAAAAGATTGTTTCAGAGCTGTTGCATCATAGCACGTTCTGGTCTAGTAGAAGAGGATGAGACAGACACCCTGTGGAATGGTCTTTTTAGAAATCTGTAATCATTGATCTTGCACGCTAACAGTACAAGCTCATAAAGGTTTGAATCATTTCAAGACATGAGAAGTCTAGTTGCGGCTTATATGATTTGGTGGTTTCGTTTTCATTTTATTTGTCTGTGTATAGGTGCCTGGTGAACATATAAATACATACATTATTTCTACATACAATATTATGAATTAGTATTGAGACATTTACACAGCCGCACAGTAAAATGTTATCGTTAATCTATTAAGTTTGGTTGGGAGCTGGTCTATACCAGGCAAGGTATGATGATTTTCACATTGAGATGTAAGTCACTGTCACGTGTGTTGCTTTATATTGAGAGGAGAGAGACTAAAGTCCCGCACGGGTAAAAAACTTTGCAGAAAAATTCATTTTGCGTAATTTTGATTAATTAAATTATTCTGTTATTATTTTCTGAAATTTTTTCTCTTACTGTATGTATGTCTTATGTATATGTATATATCTGTATGTATGTATACATTGGATAGGTTAAAATCGGAGCACAAATTTCGACATGGTTCGCCATATTGACAATCTCACTCATTTGACTTAACTACAATACATTTAACATCATTTTCTGCTTCTCTAACAGGCAGAAGGGGCTAGTTTGTCTCATATGGTGGAATTCTTGTCTGTCATCCTGCTGACTGCTATCTGGGCTGTCTGTCCTCGGGATAGTTTAGCAATCCTGGTCCAGTGGATTCAAGGCAGACTAGTGAAGGTAATTTGATCCTGCAATACTTTTGAATATATGCACTACTGTATGTATTATAATAACCATATTGTTTTAAGTAGTTAAGAAGGCTGTTCTGCCTGGTCACGTGTAATGTTATAATAGTATATATATTGATAATATAGATAGAATATATATATATATATATATATATATATATATATATATATATATATGAAATTATATTCAGTTAGTTCTATAAACCAAGGTGTATAAACAATAATTTATTGGAATATAATCAATATACAGCAGGGGAAACAAGTATTTGACACGTCAACATTTATTATTATTATTATTATTATATTATAAGTAAGGTAATTTTTAAGTGTGCTATTGACCCAAAATTTACACCAAAAGTAGCCATGACATTGTCAAATATTGACTTCATACAAAGCAATCAGAATATTTAAGCATACAGGTTGAGTCCTGATAAATAAAGAGAAATGGCACAGGGAATTGTGTATTGAACACAGGAAGATAACAAGGTGCTAAATGCCATAGAAAGACAGGAGATCACCAGATATCTGTCAGTTGAGAGAGAAACCCTGCTCCATATCGTATGCAGTCTTTCCATACAAGAGGCGTCTAGAAGCTGTAATGACTAACCAAGGCTATTCTACAAAGTAATAAATAAAGTGTGTTCTTTTTTCCGTGTTTCAAGTCAGGAACAATCACAAATAATCGGAAATACGTCGTCTTTATGTAGCTGCGCGTGTGTGCTTCTTTATAATGTTAAACAATGGTCCGTAGGCAGATGTGCATACAGTATAAGCTTTTATTAGCTCAATAACAGAAATGAAGAAATATTAGAAACGCTGTGACACTTAACAGAGACAAAATAACACCGGAAGAAGTAAGATACTAAATACAGTATAATATTTTATATTACAACAAACTGAAACTACAAACCACGACCGGTTAGATTAGCTTAGCGCTAACAAACGGGTCCAATGTGTAATCGCAGAAAGTCAAAACTGTCGAAAATTAAGAACATGGGAAAGAAGTAAAAAATCCAAGGAACAACGCTCAGTATGCCAAACGGGTGATAATAATCCTTCCAGTGCTGTCAAAAGTAGTCACTTTCGTTACTTCGTTAGAAGTATAGATATTAGAGTTAAAAAGTACTTCTGTGAAAGTAAAAGTAAAATGCCCAATATTCTACTAAAGTAAAAGTAGCGTTAAAACTATCTAGTTACGTCTGTAACTCCCGTTCCCTGAGAGATGGGAACGGATGACACCACAGGTGGGGAACAACGTTTCCTGACAATTCAAGTGAAGCAATAGAATGACGCAGTGACAACTGCAGCCAATGGCGACAAAGCACCGCCCCTTGGGCGTGGCCCACACGCCCAAGCGCCTGCGCGTGCCGCCATTTCCTCAGTACAATGGATGAACGACAGGAGAGCCTCCCCAACCACCCCTACTCCCATCGTTCCCCTTGCGGCAACCTGTGTGGTGTCATCCGTTCCCATCTCTCAGGGAACGGGAGTTACAGACGTAACTAGATAGTTCCCTATCGAGCTGTCCACTACTGACACCACAGGTGGGGAACGCAATACAATCCCCGCCGCAAGGGAACGGGCACCAAGCCGACTGGTGACTCACCGAGACCACCATCACGCCTGCGCCCCAGCCACACATGTGGCCCCAGGCCCATCCCTGCTCCGGCCTTCCGAAGCAGAATCGCCTTCCAGTCTCTGTCGCAACACATGCGGCGCAAAAGAGACAACATCAAGGTTATAAAACCTCGCGAAGGTGTCCTCAGACGACCAGCCGGCTGCCCTGCAGATGTCCTGCAAGGACATGCCCCTGACCCAACCCCACGACGCCGCCAGCGCCCGTGTGGAATGAGCCCTCACGCCATCCGGGCACTGCTGACCCCGCAGCACGTAAGCCCGCTTAATAGCGTCGACAATCCAATGCGAGAGCCGCTGTTTCGACAGCGGACCCCCTTTCGTCGCCCCCGAGTGACACACAAACAACTGGTCGGTCGACCGAAAAGCCGCCGTCCTGTTCACGTACACACGCAGCGCCCGTACCGGGCACAAGGGCGAGCCCGCCACGCCGAAGGCACGGACAGTCACTACCTGATCCAAGAACGGCGTGGACAAAACCTTAGGGACATAGCCCTGCCTAGGAACCAGTCTCACCACACAATCATCGTGCCCAAACGATAAACACGAAGGGTCAACGGAAAAAGCGTGCAGATCGCCCACGCGCTTCCCGCAGGCCAAAGCCAACAGGAAGGCCGTCTTGGCCGACAGCAGCGCCAGGCTCACCCCGAAAGGGGCTCAAACGGCGCTCCGGACAGCGCCTCCAAAACCAGGGACAGGCTCCACAAAGGGGCCAACCGGGACCGGGCCGGCATCAGCCGCCTCGCGCCCTTAAGGAAATCGGCCACCAGCTTGTGCCTACCCAGCGGGCGGCCCTGGACATCGCCCCTATGCGCCGCTATCGCCGCGACGTATACCTTCAGTGTGGAAGGGGAACTTCCCTCTTCCAGCCGGTGTTGCAGAAACGACAAGACAGTAGGAATGCCGCAATCCCACGGCCCCACGTCCGTCGCCTCACACCAACGGACAAATACGCGCCACTTGCACACGTACAGTCTACGCGTGGAAGACGCCCTCGCCTCCTCGACCGTCTCAAGCGCGCGGCGCTCCAAAGACCGGACTAGGACGGGGCCACCCTCCACACATGCAACTTCCACAGCTCGGGCTGAGGGTGCCATATCGACCCGCCCGCCTGCGTGAGGAGATCCGCTCTGATCGGGACCTCCCACGGGGGGCCACTCGACATCCCCACCAGCTCTGGAAACCAGACCTGACGTGTCCAGTACGGCGCCACCAGCAAGACCACGTCCGACTGCATCCGAATCCGCTCCAGCAAAACCGGGATGACCTTCACCGGCGGAAAAGCGAATTTCAGACCGCTCGGCCAAACCGAGGAGAGCGCATCGCCCTCCAACGGAGCGTCCGTCAGAGAGAAGAACAGCGCGCAGTGAGCGTTCTCCCTCGAGGCGAACAGATCCACCTGCGCCTCTCCAAAACGCCTCCAAATGAGGCGCACCGTCTGGGGATGGAGCCTCCACTCCCCGTGGACGATACCGCCCCTCGACAGAGGTCCGGCCCCACGTTCGATACCCCGGGGACGTGGATGGCCCTCAGGGAGAGAAACTCCCTCTCTGCCCACAGCAGGAGCTCCCTGGCCCCGCGGTATAGGGCCCTCGAGCCCAGGCCTCCCTGGCGATTCAGGTAGGACACCACCGAAGTGCTGTCCGACCGGACGAGGACGTGTCGCCCACGCACCTGCGGCAAAAACGCCCGCAGAGCCAAGGACACCGCTCGCAGCTCCAGCTGGTTGATGTGCCGGTTCGCTAGGTGCTCCGGCCAACGACCCCAGCGGGGGTCCCGTTGCACACTCCGCCCCATCCCGAAGGGAGGCGTCCGTGGAGACGACGGTCCTCATGGTCACCCTGCCCATGGGCACCCCTCTCTCCAACATCTCCCCATCGTTCCATGGGACGAGCGTCCTGAGACAGCCCCGTGACACGCGTATGTCCGCCCGGGCCAATTCCCACGCGGAGGCTGCGACGTTGTCGCGCAGCCACCACTGCAACGGACGCATGTGAAGCAGACCCAACACGCACACTGACGTAGCTGACGCCATGAGGCCCAGGAGCCTCTGGCATAGCTTCAGCGACACTCGGCGTCCCAGCCCGAACGAGGACAGCGTCTGTCTGATCGCGCTCACCCTGGGTTCCGAGAGGCATGCTTTCATGGACCTCGAGTCCAGGTCCACGCCCAGGAACCGAGTTGTCTGGGCGGGGGTCAAGTCTGCTCTTCTCGAAGTTGACGTTCAGCCCAGCGTTACCAAGTGCGCCAAGAGCTGCCTCGTCTGCCTCCTCAGAGCCTCCGGCGACTGTGCCATGATTAGCCAGTCGTCTAAGTAGCAGAAGATCCTCATCCCTTGCTCTCTTAGCGGTCTCAGGGCCGCCTCCACGCACAGGGAGAAGGTCCTCGGTGCCAGCGAGAGGCCAAACGGCAGGACCTTGAACTGGAAGGCCTTGCCCTGGAAGGAGAACCGGAGGAACTTCCGGTGTCTCTGCGTCATCAGGACGTGAAAGTAGGCGTCCCGCAGATCGACTGTGACGAAGTAGTCCCCAGTCTGAACCATCGCGAGAATCTGCTTCAGGGTCAGCATCCCAAACGGGCGCGAGACCAGCGCCCTGTTCTCCAGGATCGGTCTCATCTCGCCGCCCTTCTTCGGGACCAGGAAGTAGCGGCTGTACAGTCCACACTCCCGCTCCGCGTCCGGGACAGGCTCGATCGCCCCCTTGCGAAGCAGGGCCGCTATCTCCCCCCACATCAGCGGGGCGTGCGCCTCGCTTACCTGCGTCTCGAGCACGCCGCGGAACCTCGAGACGTGGGGGAGGGACCTCCACTGCAGAGCGCAGTCGGAGGGGGAGAGTCTTACCTGCAGGTCCGGTTCGGCCTGGGGCGGGGGGCGTGGTTGTGTGGGTGCGTGGCAGCTTGTCGCGATAGTCGCGCTCATGGTGCTGCACTCGTCTAATGCCCGGCCGAAAGGCCCTACGGCACTTACCTCTACCGAGGGAGGAAAGACACACATGCGTTCCAACACAACATTCTTTAATAATGGACTGCAGGGTACCGAAACACTCGGACAAACGCTTGCAGACTCCAACACAACCGGCGGAAACAACCGTTCCCGCCGGTGGAACAGACTCGGCGCCTCTTCGCTGGGAACGTGGCGACTGGAGGCGCGGTCCTCTTCGCGGCTAGCGGACAGTCAGGACCGCTGTTGCGGATGTCCCGCGCCGGGACGGGGGCGTCCGTCCTTGCGCTGCTGGGGAGCGTTGCCGCGTCTCCTCTGCTGCTGTGAGCCTTGAGGCTGGCGGACCGGAGGCTCCTGCGCTGATCTCGGCGGAAGTGGTTCTCTGGACCAGGCTCCGCCCGGCGAGCCGACGACCTGGAGCGCCCCCTGTCTGCCGCGGGCTGCAGCTGCTGCGGTCTGGGCTCCCGCCGCGGGAAAATGCGGCCGAAAGCCTTGGCCTTCTTCTGGGCCATATCCACGCCGTCCACCAGCGACTCCGGCGCGTCGCCGAATAAGCTGGCCGGCACGATGGGCGCGTCGAGCAGCTTGCGCCTGTGTTCCTCCCTCACCTCCGCGAGGTTGAGCCACATGTGGCGGTGGATGACCACTAGGCCGCCCATGGCCCTCCCCAGGCCTTGGCAGGCCATGCGCGAGGCCTCGAGCGTGTGGTCCAGCACCCGCAGCAGACGATCCAGCAGCTGGGAGTCCTCTTCACCCGACTGGAGGCGACGGGCGAAGTTAGCCGCTAGCACCAGGAGGGCCGCCTGAGAGTGCAGGGCGGCCGCCGCGTGTCCTCCCGCGGTGAAAGCCTTGTCCGCGACAGACGCGGTCGCGCGGCAGGGCTTTGAAGGCAGCGACGTGTTGCCCCAATGCGCGTTGGGGCAGAGCTGCGACGCCATGGCCGGATCGATCCGCGGGATCCGGCTGTAGACGGAGTCGTCGGCCTTGTCCACCGTCGTCAGCATGGGAGGGCCCGGCGGGCGCGCGCGGGCCGAAAACGGGGCCTCCCAAGAGCGCGTCAGCTCTTTGTGGACCTCAGGGAAAAATGGGGCCGCCCGGAGACTCGCGGCTCGGGCGCCCAGCCTGGTCCTGTTCCCGTCCAGCCAGCAATCCGTCGGCGGGGCCGGCGCTTGCCAGTCGAGGCCCATGAGGGCCACGGCCTCGGACAGGCAGTCGGTGAGGTCCTCGTCGGAAAGCACGCGGGCGGCACTCGGCGCCGCGTGCTCCGGGGACCCCGGCTGCGACGCTGCCGTAGAAAGCGCGTCGTCATCGTCGTCGTCGTCGTCGTCGCGGCGCCGGATCGCGCTTCCATCCGCAGGCGGGAAACGCACCTCACTCACTTCGTCCTGCGACGCCTCACCCGCGAGCTCCAGTTGCGAACCCCAGGAAAGCAGGCGCGGTTCCCTGGCCCGAACGCTGGGAAGCGGAGGTGAGGAGGGGCGGCCGTCCGTCTGTTTGGCGAGGTCGATCCGGCGCCAAAGGGTACCCATCGACAGCTCACGGCAGTCGCGACACGCGGCGGACCGGTCGAGAGCTAGGGTCGCGTGGTCGGGTCCCAGACACGCGATGCACTCCGCGTGGGTGTCTCCCTCCTCGATGGGACCGGAGCACTTCCCGCATCGCCGTCCCCCGGGGCGAGGCTTCTCCCCAGTAGGGACAAAAGACTCGAGCCCGGGGCCAGAGCTAGCTCTAGCATCCATAGCTTCGAGCGCTAGACAAAGGGCTAAGAGCTAAGCTAACAAGAGACTAACGTGTCTCGCTCTGATGCTCACTCGATCGTGAAGAAAATTGTACTGAGGAAATGTACATTGGCTGCAGTTGTCACTGCGTCATTCTATTGCTTCACTTGAATTGTCAGGAAACGTTGTTCCCCACCTGTGGTGTCAGTAGTGGACAGCTCGATAGGGAACTGCTGATAAAACTACTTTTAAGTATAAAAGTAAAAGTAATATGAGGAAAAAAATAGCATTATGGAACTATATTGTTCTATTAAATTGTTGTAATTACATTGAAAATTAATGCATTTTATTACTAATCTTCTGTGCAATCTGCGTGGCCTCAAGACACTAAATCAGACAGGCTTCTCGGAGGTTGATAAATCTGTAAAAACTTGTAACAAAATAGATTATTTTCAAATACATCTTATGAAATAATGACCTAAATATGAACTCTTATGTTCGAAAATCTAGCTTTAACATTACATTATCTCTTTTATATCTAGTATAAGATAAATTATATCTCTCAAAGTCTCACTAAGATACTAACTGAAATGTTTTTCAGTGTTGACGTGAGCTTTGAGATCTCGGGACAGTTAAAACTGTGAAAAGCGCCTTACAAATGCTCAGAACTTGAACTTGAGCTTTACACACGGTCACTGCGCCTCACACTTGTTCGGACTGGGACGATATGTTGAACATTCGTTTGCCGTTTTACCCGCATTATCGCGTCCATTTTACCCGCATTTTCGTCGACAAAGCGCGATGCGCAGGCGTTATGGACCGCGCTCAAACCAATAGGGTGTCGGCATGATACTTGTTTATATGTCTCATCCAACCCAATCAGTTACCGGCGTGATTTTTCCGGATTTTTTTTTTTTATATCGATTCAACACGGAAATAGAACTAACCGGTAACGCAGCTGGTTTTGAAGAAGTAACTAATAGAAAGTACTGCTATTTGCTTAAAAAAATAAGAAGTAGAAGTAGAAAGTAAGCGGAAAAATAAATACTTTAGAAAAGTAAAAGTAAGCCAAATTTCTACTTTAGTTAGGTAACAAAGTAGTATTACTTCGTTACTTGACACCTCTGAATCCTTCGCATCGATTGTCAGCGTAAGATGAACAGAGAACTCGACGGGCCTCCCTCAGTTGCTTTGTGCATGCGCGGACTGGTGCAAAGCATCTTAGGAAATTAAGTTTTGACCACTAGAATTGACTATTTGTTATCTATTTTTTTTTTTTAGATAAAACCAACCAATCATATCAAAATACAAGTCAAAAAAGAATTATTTTTTTTAATTTGTATTTTTTGCCTGAAAATTCAGGGGGTGCTTGTATTTGCGTTAATACGGTATTCCCTTTGCCATTTCACTTTATTAATTCTTAAATGTTCTGATTTCTTTGTATGAATTCAATATTTGTCTTGATGGCTACATCTGGTGTAAATTTTGTGTCAATAGCCTTCTTATGCATTACCTTACATAAAAAAATGCTGACGCATCACATACTTATTTCCCCCGCTGTAAATAACAATAGCACTAGTAATATTAATATCAACAAAAAGCATTTACTGTTTCTTTTACGACACATTGGCTCTAATGTTCCTTATTTTGTAAGCTGCAGTGTATATAAGAGTCAGCCAATTGACAAAGGTAAACCGGTTCTCAGTGTAAGGACAATGAATAATTTGGGATGTATGGAGCATTTCTGAATTAATGGAAAATCACTGTCAAATTAAAAAAACTTCCAGGGACTGATACACACAGAATTGATGCCACTTAATCAAACCAGCTTACTTACCTGGACCAGATTTTAAAGGTCCTAATCAAATTCTATTACATAATCCCAATATTTTTCACTTTTTTAGGACATTCTTCGGCTAATTGGGCAAAAGAACGCAAAAGAGAATAATAAAAACTCAAGTCGCCGCTGTAAAGTTTGTGAACATGGAAGTGAATGCACTCTCTTCACACAATAGCCATGTACAGTAAATATTCCATAGGATGATTTGCTGTGGCGACCCCTGACCTCGAAAGAGAAGACGGCACTGTTATTAGCCATTTATACGTTTCTCTTTTGTTGTAATAATTAAATTGTATTCATAATAGCTGTTAGTTTAAACGGTCTGGAACCATTTTGACCAAATGGCCTTTTAATTGAATATAAACCTTTGAAATCTCTGCTCTTCTAAAGCTCAAAGAAATCTACTTAAGGACTCTCCTGCCATCACTTTAAAACAATACTACTCTCTTTGAGCAGAAGATCTTATTTGGCTTCTCAAATGCAGGATCATTAAAATTCAGCAGCATGATCTGTCTTTTAAATGAGTATTGAATTTGCACTTTCTAAATCACTGTGTAGCATGAAACAAAAGCCAACTTTCAATTGGATTACACTTCTTTTACTTGAATGAATTTCTTCGAGATCCTGCAGCATCTTGTTTTGAAGCTAGTTCATTTAGGTTCCATTTTATTCTTTTCTCATTACATTTCAAGCAATTTACATGCGTGTGGTTTTGCGTTTATCTTCTAGTCATTTTGTTCTTCAAATATGATTTACTCCATATTTTTATGTCTGTGCATCTTGTGTTTACACTGGATAACTGCTATGTGCTCTGCCAGAATAGCTCATTTAACTGGAAACTCATTTTCTCTGCGTTATAGTTTTTGTTTGACCGTCCCTATAGCCGCAAGCTGGAGGCAGAGGCGGATAAGGTTGGGCTTCAGATGGCTGCAAAGGTACATCATTATTCATCCTGAAGACAAGATAATGTGACCTTTCTTCTGTTGTTTACACCAGTTTAAGCCTTTGGTTGTGTATCCTAAATATAATAAGGGCTCTATAATAAATATATACTGTGATATAATTTTGTAGTTTTTATTTAGAAAGCTGCTTTCCTAAAGCTCAGTCTGTAGAACTGCTATTTACAGTTCTAAGAAACGGCTGTTTGTTTGTTGCTTTTGCATTAAAAAATATATATATAAAATAGAAATGCAATAATACAATTCTTATTTTCAGAATTACTGCTATAAGTGCAGATTTCAGTAATAGTAATGATAAACTATTAGGTACAATCTAAATAAATCATATAGACTTTATATATCTACTGTATATACTGCAATGCGTAATAATACGTAGTATAATATAACCTTAATAATTAACCTAAAAAATAATTTATTTCTATTTCCTATATAATATAATTCTATTTGATTATATTAGATTGTCGTGTACTTGCCAATGACAATAAAGATGACAATGAAATGCAGTTTTCTAACCAGAAGTGCCGATAGTAACGGGTGCATGATATGAAATGCATACGAAATTAGTGTTTATTAGTGAATATAATTATGATAGATGAGACAAATTAGAGTAGAAGGGAGGGAGTTGTGGTCCAGTGGTAGGGGACATGGACTCGTGTCCGAAAGGTTGCAGGTTCAAATCCCCCCTACTACGGGTTCTGCAACTAAGTGTCCTTGGGCAAGACACTGAACCCCACATGCCCCCCGGGCGCCAAGGCTTAAGGCTGCCCACTGCTCCGGGTTTGTGTGTTCACTTCACTGTGTGTGTGTGCACTTTCACGGATGGGTTAAATGCAGAGCACAAATTCAGTATGGTCCCTAGTGGCCATATTGCCGTCACCTCACTTCCTTATCCTTCCTTATCCTTATCCTTATCCTTATCCTTATATGTACCTGGATTGTAATTTGAATCAGAATGACACTTTTTGCTTTTTTGGCAATCTCACCAATTTTATTATCAAAACAGCCTAAAAAACATTAGATCCCCAGTTCAACTAAGAATAGATATTTTTATGTTGTATTCAATGCAGACTCAAGGGGGCACTGTGCCTTTACTATCTGAAGCCATTAACTCTTTGGCATTATATTTATACACTGTGCTGTGCTCTTCACCACAGCGTGTCTCTGGATCCTGTACTTGGCATCATTATGGAGAAACTTGGTCGGTTCCCCTCTATGTCTTATTAGAGTAGTAACCCGATGTTTACTGCTCATAAACGGGTCCAGATTTGGCCTTACATTGCCCGTCTGTTGAAGGACACTGGCACATTGGTACAGTAAGATTGTGAGGGTAGCTGGGCCCATGAGTCATGCCCTCTGTGAGCCAGCCTGCTCACGGCTTCAGATCCAGTTAATGACGTCTTGCAAAGCTCTGATTGCCCATGGGGTGCGTGTGTTTGTGTGTGCCATCTTCAAGTCTGTTTAATTTGTTGATGATGGGGCTTCAGCATGCCAGCAAACTCTTTTTAATGTATTTATGCAGAGTAAGATTTTTCTGTTTTCCTGTTAGGCCTGCGCAGACGTGAGGGCGGGCCCTGTGTTCTGGCAGAAGATGGAGGTCTTCAATCAGATTAATGGAGAACCCACCATTCCTGAGTGGCTGTCCACCCACCCCACCCACCTCAACCGAGCTGTACAGTTGGAGCGCCTCATTCCTGAAGTACAGAACACACACACACACACACACACACACACACACACACACACACACTCACTCGCATTAAGAGCATGCATGATTAGACCACACTGCATGAATGAACACATGCTTAGCTGTAACATTTACATCACCATTTGTCACAGATGATAACCGTTTTAAATGGGAAATCGATTTAAGCATTCGAGAAACTATTAGAGCTGCAGACCAGCTTTCCTAGATGTTCGGTTGTAGCAGTTGTGTGGGTGGCCTGAGTTGGCATGTCATGACTTTTTTTAGCTACAGTGTTTGGCATTGCTCTGTGGTGAAGAAAGGTCAAGTTCGATATGAAGCTGTATATGAAAACCCATATTGACAAAATTCACAAATTAACTTCCAATAATTGTATCTATAACAGAACTGTGGTGGTCTCTGATTGGACATGCCAAACCAATATGGGACTAAAAATATGCTAATCAATGGTACTGTGGTTTTCACTGCAACAATGTAAAAATGCAGTAATATTACAACAGCAGATAATGGTTAAAAGAAGCAAATATATGTAACATTTCAGTAAATTGAGATTAGGTATTTTTCACATTTTCCCTACATTTCCAGACATTACTGTCTGTAAATATTTAATTGTTTTGATCCAAACTTTTCTAAGAGTAGTGTGTGCGCTTTTGTGTGCATAAACGTCATTAGTTCATTTCTATACTGTACAGTGGTACCCGAGTTTTTACTTTGAGGTACAAAACGCGTCTCTAAGAGAATAGCAGCGATTGAATGGGAGAGAGAGAGAGAGAGAGACACACACACGGGCTTGTTTTGTTTTCAGACTACAAACTTGACAGTTGAGCAACCCCCCCTCTTGCTCACAGGAAATTTTAATAACTTAAATTATAAGTTAGTGGGGCGATTCTTGCTACATGTGTCCCACTCTAAGTTGTCTATGCGGAATATTCTGATGATGTCAGCGTTGTATCCTCACTGACCACGCAACGTCACTGTTCTAGCGAGATTACTGCTCCTGGATTTGCGTGACGTATTTTTAAGATGGAGAAAAGGTGAGATTGTCCGCTGTATCATTATATACTGCATGTGTGTATATATATATATATATATATATATATATATATATATATATACTGACTTTTTCTGCATTTAGTGTTAACAGTAGGATCTTGTTGCAGCTGCTATGAGGAAAAGAAAGCAGACATTAGGCAAATGTTTAGGCAAAATGAGCAATTTCTTTGACGAGTGTTCTGTTGTGGTCCACCAACACGTGTCCAGAAAGAGGGACGGCTTTGTATTTAAATGAAAGGATGTGCGCCGGGAATTCTCTACTCTTCACTTAAAACATGCCTTACAGAATCACTCAACGTGTAGCTCACAGCAATGCCGGCATCTAGACTGCAGCAAAGCTAATGAGATGTCTGGAGACCCCTGCTCTGGGCTCAAATCAGCCATCTACACATGCTCGCTGAGACAATGAACATATAAATGGATATAAATCTCCTGAAGGGTAAAACTAAACAGGAGATCAGCGGCAAACACAGGAGAGACAGTGAATTTCTGATTGAGGCGGCTTGCTTCATCACACCAAGCGTTGTGCGGCGTATAGACTGCAGTGCGTTTGTGCAGTGCGTGACTGTGATTTAGAGCATGATAATGCTAAACGCCTGCGTCAAGCTTCCTAAGAGCTCATGTGTGATTCCAAGTGAATCTTACGGTATGTACATTTTCAACAGTTACTTATTTTTATTCCTGATCTTTTTTTAACCTGAGTGAAAACGGGAAAGCATTTTCAGTATTGATCTGACGCTGGTTTTCAGTGCTCGTGGTGAAGCTGCTTGTTATTTATGTGCAGATACCGTCTTAATGTGTTTTGCATGTATTGAAGATCTTTTCCATTATGTATCGAGTTTATAGATTTAGCAGACATTTTATGCAAAGTGAGATTTGTCCATTGCCGTGAAACCAAACCCACCGCCACAGGAAAGCTGCACGTTATTCAGTGTCCGTTGGTGGTAAAAGGCAGATGCTGTTATTACAGCAATGACTTGACGGTTTGGTTTAAGCCACATTTCAGGTTCAACTTTCAACTTCTGAGCGTATTGAAGGCTATCTACTGGAACACTGTGCTCTTTTCATCACACACCAGTGGCTCCCAAAAATGGAGACATGATATATAAGGCAAAATGTGAATTTTAGTGGCATCACTTAACCTTGAGCTTAAACTCTTAGCAGCGAGTCCCGCTAAACGTCTATCATTTGTGTGCCTTTCTGCGCTGATACAGTTGAGTGGTGGCTATTACTCTTTAGGGAAGTTACTTCAAAGCTCCCTCCATTTCTCTGCGTTCAACCCTTTTAACCTCAGCCAGTAAAGAATCGTCCTCTGTGATTTTCCAAATGAGAATTACCCCACTGGAGTGTGAACACTCTTTTGCCTTTGCTGCCAGTTCAATAAATAAAGTGGATTTTGAAGACATTGCTCAGAGCTAAACTTGTATCGGTAATGTGTGCATTACAAATCATGAAAATGGCTCTTTAGACATGCTTATTCAGTTTTTTGCTTTGTGAAATGTCCACAAATAAAGGAAAAAAAGCTGAACGGAGTTGACAAAATGCCAAATCATTTGAAAGGGAGCATGTTTTAGCAGTTGTTGAGGTACGTCTAGATGTACGTCTGGACCGATTTAGTATATGTATTATAGTACTTTTTTTTTATGGTTTTTATGTTTTAATTTCTCTCTTAAACTACACTTTATATGGGACTCAACTAGAATTTGCTGAAGCGAAATAACAGCAAAAGAGTGGTAGAAGAGTTCATTTCTAATTATAGCTTAATGGTTTGCCATTTCTCAACGCAAAATAAACCTTCCGCTCTTCCTTCTGGGTTTTTCTTCGCTCAAGCAGCCTTCGTCTTCATGGTGAGATTTGCCAATTGGTTTGTTGTTCCTCACGGAAATCCTCCGTTTTTGGGTCACGGGCTTTGGGATTGGAGGAGTAAAGGGAAATGGAAAGCATTAACATGAGTGTTAGGAACCAGGCTGTTTTGTACATTTGTCTACAAGTCAACAAAGAAATAGTCTGAACCACACTTTAGCATAATAATGACTCTGTGCTGATAAATGTTCTTGCCTTTATGAGGCCTTTCCCTTATGTGACACAAACGTAAAAGCTCCACATAAATTCTGTGATTTTGGTACGTAGCAATCTCTAAAGGCTTTGTTTCAATAGTTAAAGCCACGCACACATTTATAGAATTATTTTAAATGGGATTAAGAAAACACAAATTATCAATAATCTGGCGCAATTTGCATGTTCAATTATGTTGTTTTTATTTGTTTCATTCATTGCATGTCACTGTTTTTCCTTTATTATTTATATATTTATGTTAATGCATTCAATTCCTTGTTGTCAATTGCACTAAATAAATATTGCACTGGCCAATAAACACTAATACTGTACATGGGGAAAAAAAAAAAAATATATATATATATATATATAAATACAATATATGCTGTATAATATGTACAAATTTTAATGCAAAAATGGTAAATACACAAAATATGTCTCTCTCAGGTCGCAAACCGCTTTAGTCCAAAAACTCTTTCATCAAGTATCATCATTTATGATGTAGAGCCTCCCTAACGTCCTTATTCTTAAGAGCTGCGCTGGTGCAAATAAAGCGGCTCTTCTTTCCGGAGTTGAAGTGTTTATTTAGCAGCCCGATCTGATATGTGATATCTCCCAAGGGCAGGTGTTTAGAATGATGATGATGGCGGAAAATGCTTTGCCTTGAGGATTGAGTTTGTCCTGCTATTGATCTGGTGTTATGACGGCTGTTTTTCCCTCACCCCTAATGGAGGTCAGAGTTCACAGTTCAGGGTTCACAGAGAGACAGCAGTACGAGGGCTTGTTTTTGTCCAATCAGTCTTTGTAAATACGTCTGGATGTCTCTAATGTAGATGGCTTGATGGCCTGGCCAGTCAGTGTTGATTTTGTTATCCATCTATCCCTGCCACCTATCACTTTTCCAATCTATTCATCCGAAGGTGGATGAAGATTGAGAGATGGAAGGTTACAAGGTCAAAGGTCAGAGCTCCAATCCATCCTGCCTAATTCATGTCTCTCCGTGTCTGATTCCAGGTTTTGGAGCTTCGCGAGAGCTGCGACTGCCCTGCCCTCCCGGCCGACGACCCCCGTGCTGTTTTCTCCAAGACTGTTCGACTGCTTCTGGACAATAAAGCCCAGATGACAGGAAACGAGGAACAGAATGCGAGAGCTGCTTAGTAAATGACACTTAATGAAACTTGACTCACTGGGAAAATTTCAAGCTTTCGTTTTCAGTTTTCTTTTTCCGGATCAGCAATTTCTAATGATGTCTCGTGGTTCATGGAAGAGAAACGGACAAATGATGGAGTCACACAGTTTGTGCCATGCTTCTACCAGATGAATTGTGCTGTGGTATGGTTTCTGCGTGTGATATTGTACGACTGACACACAAGGTTGAGCACTTTACAATCTGAAGCCATAGCGTAGAATGGATTTAAATGAGTTTTAATTACATTATTAGCATACAACTCCTGTGAAGTCATATGCTGTACATTATTCATCAAAGGTTTTTTCTTCTATAGGTTCTATTGTACTTCTGCCGTAAACACTGGCCCCTGCGGTGAAAGTGAGCAGAGAATTAAAAATTCACATTAGTGCTGCTTTTTTAGATGAACATCTGATACCAAATATATTACATCTTGTTTTTATTCTAGGTTATTTTTTTCTTCTCCATTCAAGTCTGTAAATAAGTTCAGTTTTTCTTCTTGTTTTGAAATGTCTGATGTTACACTGTTGGATTTTTTTGGTAAATTACCCGTATTTCCTAATCCAGACTTGGTCAGTGATGCGTAATTGAACATTTAAAGATTATGGCTTTTCTTAATGGGTGGATGTACACCAATTAATCTGGTGCCCATCAGCTTGTTGTTTGCTTGTTGGTTCTGAATTATTGAATTTATGTTCATAAATGTATCAAGCTGATGAATTCATGGGAATAAATATGTTATTTATTTTATAAATATTGAGCGCTTTATATATAAAGAGCGCTGGTGTTTGAAACACTGGATCATGGGTTCAATTCTCAGGGAAAGCAGGAATTTGTTGAATTGTAATGGAAATTATGATGTGTCGCTTAGGTTAAAAGCGTCTGCTAAATGACTGTAAAGCAAATCAAAAAATAATATAAAATAGTTATATAAAATAAATAATAATGAACAAATAAAAGTGTTTATTTTCATGCAAGTGCTTGGAGATTATAGAAGTTCAGCAGAAGCAGCCGTCAGAGAAAACACGACTATCATAATTTTACCTTTGGAATTTTTCTTCTATGGTGTACAATTTTCCAATGACTGTAGTCAAATACAATTTGAGACCATTTGTGATTTCAACTTGACTTTTCGTACCAGAGAATTTGCAGTGATTTATAGTTGCCTATTTTGCTTGTCACATGTGGATTCAAACACTTTCGTTCATCCTTTCATTCAAAGGCAATGTGTAAAACATCTAAGCAGCAGACTGAAAGCCGGCACTTTAAAGCGGTTCTTCCCCCAGAGGCCACTTTTTATAATGCGTGCCCATCAAGTGCTGCGTGTTCTCTCTGTCAGATAAAGTTGACTCTAGGCCTCGACCGGCAGTGGTGAGCGAGTCAAGAAATAGCTCTAGTATAGCGGGATTTGTTTTATTATACACTAGCTTATTATTTTTATACTAAAAATTGGCTGATGATTGGCTTCTCATCTGTTTCATTGGCGTCTCAACAGTTTGGTGCTGTTATTTGAATTTAGCATCATTGTTTCCTATGGATTGATTTTCTGTTACATATTTATTTAATAATAAATAAATGTAACTTTTTGGCTCCTATTGGACCCTCAACAACTGACAAGCAGAAAACGGTCTTAGTCAAACTCAAATCTTAAAGCAACCGCTAATTCACGTTCATGTGATTTAGTCATAAATAGCATTCAGTACCTTCAGCACCCTGCAGATGGTGATATTGTCTCGCCCGGCCAAGAAATTAACCGCGGTATAAAAACATTCCTTCTTGTCACGTACAAACACAATGTATCAAGTGACCAAGTGTCCATACAAATATTCAATCACAAATGTAGTCAAGTAGAGTAAAAAGTGCATCTATTTTTGATGCTCAATACAAGTGCAAAGTAGCCGAAAAATACTTGAGTTACGAAGTCCATTTGCTCAAGTACTTTACACCACTGCTGAATGAGGATCACAAGGTGTTTGTGATCAGACCGTTCACAACATCACGGCACAGAGTAATATAATAATAATAATGAGTATTTGTAAGGCGCTTTTCACAGTTTTAACTGTCTCAAAGCGCACATGTAAATATGTAAGGGAAATGTTGCTTTTTATTCAATTTGTCGTTTGGATTGTTGGTGTTAACTAAGTGGCTGCGGTTATGACAAGACAAAGACCAGCGAGCAAGCACATACGCGACAGTGGCCAGGTAAAAAAAACCTCTTTAACGAGGAAAAAGCCTGGGGAGAACCCGGCTCACTGGTGCCAGTCTCCTCTGGCATTCTAACGCTACACAATCAGTGCGGTGGTTGTTCCGCGTCATTTTTAATGATGATTCGGGAACGATGTTTCCCTCCTCAGTGGGGAAAGAGGCGGCTCCACTTCTCCACGCCAACAGCGTCATCAGGTCCACAGAGGTCGAGGAAGCACCACCGATGATTCCG
>CM051505.1:331447-430866 GCA_028031935.1 Paedocypris micromegethes
TAGATTTTGACAATTTTCTGAAGGTGCAGGTGTAATTCGGTTCCGAGCACTAACTAGGCAGCCTTTCTATACGATATATTAATATTTTCTGTAAATTATTATAACGATCTCTATAAGAGTAGAGGAGCAGAAAATGTAGAAGATGGCCAGATGTGCTGTCCTGATGAATAGAAAAGAAGATTATACTGCATATAGTGTAAATGATAGTGTGAGTGATGGTCAAAAATGTTGTGTGCATTATTAGCAAATGAACATTTTAAATGTCACATATGCACATAGTGTGGTGCACAACTTTTGACATACAAACTGATTTTAGTTTGCTAAATGTTGTCTTTTCAATTTAGTTTGTCATGCAAAATAGTTCTTTGCTGCTAAAATTATTTCTTGCACACAGTATTGTTGCATTGTAATTCAGTAGAATATATGGAAGGCCAACCAGGACATTGAGACCAGGACTTTGAGATGAGTGATGCTTCTGTAGGGACGATCTGGTGACTGTTCTTGAAACCTAAATCATTCCAAAAAACTTTTTACCACAGCATTTTCCTACTAGGTTATGATATTTTGGGATGCTGCGGCAGTGGCGAGCCTACACAATTGCTGTTGATCTTGCATCCAAAGCCATCTGTGGAAAAGAAAGCAGAAAAACAAGCCTTTTTGATCAAAACAATTCCATGCGGCAATCTGCGTCTGGCGTAGCATGCAGTTGACATAATTATCTATAACTGCATCTCCCTCCAGGCCCACTTGAGTAGTCTGAGTGTATGCTTAAGCAGGCCGCTTTCTGTTGGTAAGTAGGACACATCTGTAGTTCTGCCACTGCTATGATCATTATCTTTCATTCTCAGCGCTATTTGCCCTGTTGACATCTTTTATTTTCTTTGTCTTTTGGCTTAATTGTGCATTATGAATGAACATGCAGAAGCATATCTCAGTGGTAAAATAGTATCCTGTGGGTTTGCTTGACTGGCTTTGGCACAGCTGTTTGTGTTACCTGTGTGAGCAGGGGTCTCACCGTGGCCTGTGGAGCAGCATTCTGACCCACTTAGTAAAATTTCATCAACCAAGCGACTTTGAAGGTACAGAGAGGAATTGAGCTTAATCATTATAGATGCTTTTTGCACAGTGCGTTTTTATTCAGTGAGTATTGAGATTCTTTGACCAAGTGCACAAAACAGCATTTACTAGTTATGTTAAATAAGATTAGCTTTTTTTTCCACACTCAATGGAATATTTTGTATTCATTATTTTATCTAAAAGTTATGCCATCAAAAAACAGAAGTTTTCTGTGTTTTTAGTAAAACATGCAAGAGTCCAGACGTGTAAAACATTTTTTTTATTCTTAACATCACAGTTCTCACATGATTATTACGATATTCAAGATGGTTGATGTAACTGTAATGTTAATGTTAATACAGTTATTACAATATTTGTCATATTATAAAAACATTTTTACAAATGCTTGGAACAAATTATCAGATTTACAGAAACTGATGTACTGATGCTCACTGGATATCTATTTCTGACCATTCTCTGAAAACAATTGTGTGTGAAAATCCCAGAGTTACTCAGACCACTCCATCTTTCTTTCCCACTGAATTCAAATGCTGCCATGTGATTGGCTGACAGTTGGACTGGTGTACTTAAAAAAAAAATTGGCTCACGACTACATGCACATATTTATATAATTATAATGTGTGTTTTTCTGTGTATGGTTGTTAAAAAAAAAAAAAATAATAATATATATATATATATATATATATATATATATATATATATATATATATATATATATTAGTTTTGTTGTTTTTTCAAAAGTTTAGTCAATTTTTGTCTATCCTGACTCTACAAATACAGATGATGTTGTACCTTGTACATAGTATTTAGCTTAGTATGTACCTTGTAATTGTCTTTGTAATTGTATATAGTATACTAATAGTCTAATACTATATACTAATAGTGCAATATAAAATAATAATAATAATAATAATAAAACAGCATTGTGTAAGGCAATGTGATGATTTGCTTCTAGTGGTTCAACTAATAAATATAATTAAATGAACAAAGACTTAATCCGATTATATTCAGCTAGTATTTATGAGAAAAGAATGGGAAGAAAGAAATGTTTGTTTTTTT
Organism: Paedocypris micromegethes; assembly: GCA_028031935.1. Taxonomy (NCBI): domain Eukaryota; kingdom Metazoa; phylum Chordata; class Actinopteri; order Cypriniformes; genus Paedocypris; species Paedocypris micromegethes. Next base: position 333,584 of record CM051505.1, read on the forward strand.
TTTCAAACAGTTGAGGTTGGAGATGGAGTAGCAGACAGTCTATTTTCGCTTTTATTTTGTTCTGACTTTTCATCGGTGTTCATCAGAGCAGTGAGGCGTCAAGCTTCAGAGTTATGAAGGACGTCTGAACAGGTACACACACACACACACACACACATAGAAACACTGACCGCTGCAGACAGACACAGGTCAGTGGTGCATGTTTACACAGCATCACACCTAGAACATGCGGTTGAGCGAGAGCCCCTAAGACGGCTGCTGGTTTAATTAATATTATAGAAGGCATAAAGCTCAGTAAATTCAAAATTTAATTTCACCTATCAGCTTTGAAACCATAACCATGTCTGTTTTCACTATTACAGTTGCGTATGTGCTGGCGTTGTAATTTCTCATAGGTTTGTGGCGCCCTGTAATGATCTGAGTATGAGCAGATGGTTCAAAATGTTCCTGACTTCCTGTCCTAAAAAATGTATTTTTTTCCATTTTAAATCAATTGGTGGAAAAAAGAACCGTATTAGATTGATTCTCTTCTTTGTCGTCCCTCCCCCTCTTCCTCCTTTGTGTGTTATTCTCTATCGTTCTTATTTTCTTCTCATTCACTCCTCTTCTTACCCCCATTGACTCCTTTTTTATTGTGGGGCAGTTTATTTCGGAAATAGTTTCTGCTTATGGATTTTATAACCACTCACTTCATCAAAGTGCTGCCTTCTTTCTCTGTATCGAATAATAATCATTCTCCAGTCATGCTTTCATTCAAGGCTCAGTAATCACCTCCTGCTTTCATTTGCTCACTTTACTTATTTCTACCTCCATCTTTCTCTCTCTACCGCACTTAAAACATCCCTGGACTGAAGAAATAAAGCCACATTGGGGGAATTCGAATGGTACCATACTCTTTACCATCATTGGCACCCAGACGAGGAATTTACATATGAATGCATCTGAATAATTTCACATTAACCTTCCTAACGTTTGTGCTTTGTTGTTTTGAAACACATTCTAATGTCGACATTACAATTCAAAGCCTTGTAGTACATCCACAGTAAGCGGTGATGTCAATTCCTGCCCTCTTGTCAGGCTTTGTCGTACACATGCCACATTGTGAGCCTGATAAAATGGTGTTTTTTTGCATTACTGGAAATGATATGATTTCTTTACTGGAAACCATGATTGGCCTATAACTGCAAGAGAAGAAATGTACTTGGAATATCTGCATTTGTTTCATCTTTAATTGCAACGTAAAGCTTTGCTCATTAATCAACAATGAGAGCGGGAGACTTTTCTCCTGCTGCTCGATTGCTTCACAAATCCTGCTCTGTCTCTAATTACCACACACACACACACACACACACACACACACACACTTAGCAGAAAGCATTGATGCTTAGAAAATGGTTATTTAACAAATTATTGATCATTGTTTTTTTTTTTATCAATCTAAAATCACTTTCTCATCAGTACCATCGGGTTGTAGAATAGCACTTTAAACCAATCCATCAATGAGTTCTCAGGGTGATCAGAAATCTGTATGTAAATGAAATGGAGAGGAAAGTGCTGTCTCAGGCCTGTTAGAGGCTTATGACGGCTGTTTATTGGTTGTTTTTCCAACGAAGAACGCTTTTCAAAACCCCCAGCTTTTAGTTGTAAGTCATATCGATCAATGCTTGTACTTACACTGCATGTCCTATCAATTCGTTTAAGTCTAATGAAGTTGAGTTAATGCATTTATATCCCATGACGTGACGTTTCAAGCCACATTTGTCAAAATAGTAAATCCAGATTAAGCCTTATGCTGTGTCATTGATTTGTCACCATTTTAAAACTTAAACAATGGTTTTCTTACCCAACTCGGCTTTCAAAATAACAAAAATAATGTTAAAAAAAAAAAACCCATGTGAAAGTACACCTAATACTTATTTACAACAATTCTCAAATTATATTAAAAATTGTGTGTATGAGCAAAGGTCTTTCACCTCTGTAGGTTTATCATTTAATTTCCCACATTGTTTAAGAACTAAACATTGGCACCAAGAACATTGGAAAATCTCTTTGGAAATGGCAAGACGACGTAAGATGTCAAGGATAGAACATTGAAAGTAGGGTTTCTTTTGTTGTGTAATGTCGCCCACTTTCCTTCCGAACGCTAAATGTCAAAGAGCGATAAATACACCCTCTCCAGTTGCTCTAAAACATAGCGAAACGCTGTTATTTCTTGAATGCTTGTGCATTGGATTATAAAGTTATCTTTACGTTCCTTTATCAGATCTCTTTATAACCCTAAACCGCATCTCGTACAATTACCATTTCAGAGATTACATTAGTATGAATGCTCCGTTAGTGCTGCAGTTAGAGATCCTTTTATTCCTTTCTAATGGGAGCATCTTATATCTTATCAGATCTTTTCAATATTCATTTTGCAAGCAGCCCAGCAATGTTCACGTGTGCCATCATAAGTAGTGGATACGTTCCCAAGCCCCCGCAGCCCCTCCATGCAATACCTGGTCTTGTTGCCATAGTTTCCATTATGCACAATGTGTTTGTGATGTGAAGGACAAAGCAATGATAAGTGCTGTTAGGAGCCGTCTCTTTCTCTCTGTCTCTGTCCTCCACCCACTCCTCATCTCCAAAATGTCAGGAAAACCTTAGGAAGTGGCAGATGCTGAAGATGAGAATTCTGGCATTTGCTTATCCTCCAGTCACTTCAGTTTTTTCCATTAAAATAAGCAAAAAATAAATCCATATAACGATACATTTACTGTAAAGTACAAGAACATTTTGTGATTTTGAGAAACCGGTGCAACAAACTCTACAGTCACATAAGTTCTAAACAGTTTTTAAGTTGATCTGTTGTTTTTTTTTAATTACACATGCAGTCCCACAATTATAAGGATTCCTACCAAAAAAAAATAAAATTTTTAGGGCACATTTCACGAGGAAAGTGAAATGATTTTGAAAGTCCAACTCCCTTAAAAAAGTGTGAATGTACAACTCCCTTATAAAAGTGTGAATGTACAACTCCCTTATCCCTTATATACTGTCCCCAATGACGGTGAGGAGGATGACGATGATGATAATAACTTGTTTCTTTGTTTTAGAGTTTGGCAGTTGTGGCCAAGAACAAACCCCACCCCCCTTCCTCTCCTCCTCTCCTCTCCTCTCCTCTCCTCCTCTCCTCTCCTCTCCTCTCCTCTCCTCTCCTCTCCTCTCCTCCCCTCCCCTTCCCTTTCCTTTCCTTTCCTTTCCGACAGAAATATTATACACGAAGAGGAATTTTGTAACGTTTTACTCCTAAAAAGAGCTGTAGAGGTGCAAAGAGAAAAGCAGTAAAGCACAAAGAGATAAAACGGTGTGTGGTGTGAGAGAGAAGCTGACTCAGATTGCTTCCTCTGTGGTAGTTCACAATGGTGTGTGTGAGCAGAATGATGTCCTAGTCAGCACCCCGAGGTCATTTCTCTTCCTCTTTTTTCTGTATGGTTTGATTTTGTAGAATTCCAGACTTTTTCTAGGTCACTTTTTGCAGTAACGTCATACTCCTTTCACAAGTCTCCATGTTTACACAGAATTGGCGTTGTTTGGATTTAAGAATGCCTGCTTAATTTCACCAATTACCTAATTTTAATACTGAATTAAACTTTGTTTGCTTTTGCAAATATGTACTCAATATATTGATTAATTGTGTTCTGCAAGCAATGGGATTTAATGGGATTTTTTTTTATTTCTTTATTTGTTTATTAGCCTACTCTGTCTGTATTCTGATTTCATCATGAAATTAACTGCGGTTCAAAAACATGTGGACTCGTCGCACACAATCACAATGTAATGAGCACCGTTACGTGTCCATTTAAAAGTAGTGGAGTAACGAGTACATATACTCTATCAAAAATGTAGTCAAGTAGAGAATAAAAGTTGCTGCAGTACAAGTACAATTTAGTCAAAATACTTAAGTAAAGTCCATGTACTCAAGTGCTTTACACCACTGTGATCCACAGCCAAACCGGTCACTTCTGCACAATGTCTCCAGACTGTCACATGTGCTCAGTGCGAAACATGCTTTCACAGGGCAGCCATGGCAAATTTTCCAATTTTGGTGTAATCTGACAAATGCAAAATTTTAAGCACAACCTTCATTGGCCTTCACTGATAACTCCAATACTCCAATAACCCCAAATGACACAGAATGACACCAAACCTTCCCATCGTTCTAGAGCAACGCCATCGCTCATCTTAACGGTCAAGGGGACACCATTCTTTCTTCTGAGGTCGTGAGCGAAGACATCTGCCATCTAATCCTTCAGGAGATCCTTCACACCTGTCCCCATGTTTCCTGAATTACTGTCTCCTGGTAGCACTTACATACTCTGGACACTTGGAGGAACTTTCTTGCTACGGCTTACATTGACATGCCTTCACGGATGAGCTAGACTACTCAAGCCACTTGTGACTCTGACTCTTCACTAGAACAAAAGACCAAAAAACAATTGAGGGATGTTGTTCTAATTGTCTGTAATTTCTACCTGTTGTCTATTCCATTTGAACAACAGCATGGGGAATTGATTGTCAATCAGTGTTGCTTCCTACGAGGACAGTTTGATTTCACCGAAGTGTGATTGACTTTGAGTTAAATTGTGTTTTTCAAGTCTTTTCTGCAGTGTATATTTCTCAACTACTCGACTCAAACACCGCTTGCCTTGTGGGATTTTAACCTTCAAAATGACCTTTAGTGATGCTTCTCAAAAGCTTTGCCGCATGTCCTGGGAAAGTGCTGCGTCCGTGCAGGAAGTAAAGAGGTGTAATGTCTGTGCTCCCTAGCACATTGATTCTGCTTGATTGTTTGCCTCAGGCTCATCCAAGGGCCATCATGGAGAGACAATTGTTTTTCATTACTGCCAGTCACAGAAGAGCAGAGGCCAGTAACCTGGACTGACCTCAGCGTGTCGTTGGTCAAGTATACATACTATCACACTGCTTTGTACTGAAGGGAGGGGATGATGGCAACACGTATTGGAATGTGGAGCTACATTTTGTGCTTCAATTACATATTGAGCATTGTTTATTTATCTATATTTTACTATGTGTGTGTAAAACAAAATAAAAAAATGAGCAAAATAATAATTCAGATTTCTAACAAATAAAATTGCTAATTTTTGTCTTCTATATAGAGACCTTTAACAATGTCGTTTAAAGATGCCGTTTATGTCTTTCATTTTTTCCCTAATCATAATAAAGTGTCATATTTTGCCGTTTGATTTGCATATTGACTCTCAACACTGTGGCTTTTGACATATCTCACACTGGCAGTATTACTTGTGATTATTTTTTATTTTCTCATAATGCAATGTCACAATCTCACAATGAGAATGTGTCTCATTTGCGACTGCGTTCATTTAATTTTAATCACACAATGCAACTTTACATTCCCATTGCGACAGTGTCTTATCTTGTCATTTTGCTGTTTTATTTTTTTACTCTGAAGCGGAAAACACGCTTTCATGGATTAATGTACAGTTTCAGTGGAGGAGATAAAAGCCTCACCTACATGTGTGGCTTCCAGGATGTCATTTAGTCACTTTACAATTGGCTAAAAGTCTGCTAGCTCTCTGCGAAAAAGACATAAATAATCGCTTTATCACTCGCTAAGATGCTGCGTTAACAAAGGAGGAAAGAAATCCGTTATCTTTTTCTCATTTTAAAGCTGCGGTTGCCATTAAAGTGCTCTTTTCTGGATTCCCTTTCAGGCAGAGTGATCCGCTGTTGGTTAGGTCAGCTGATGATCTGCCGTTGCAGTCATTCTCTTCTCCATGTTTCTGCTTTTATCTGATCAATAGACAGCGCTTTGGTTTTCGCTATACAAGTATTTTGCCCTCCCTCTTTCCCTTTATCTGTTTTTCTCCCCCTCCCGCTATTGGTTCATTAACTGCTCTTTCCAGATGAGGTAGTGTTATTCGCTTCACTGAGCGTTTGTGTGTGTGCCTTTTTTTCTTCGCTCTTTGGTCAGGTTTATTGAACAGAAGGATTCTGGGTTATTCTGCTATGCACTTTTAAGTTTCTGAAAAGAGCAGTTAAGAAGAATATTCCTGGGAAGTTTGCATTTCTTCTTTTTTTTGTTTTAATGGATTTGCCATGTCAAAACCATTCCTCTTATGTAGAAGTTATTTTTAATGCAATACATTTGAAGAAAAAAAATTTATTGTTTTAATTGTTTCAAACAAATTAAGATTTATTTTTCAATGGAAAAGTAACAACATTTAGCTTTTGATAGGTAGTCTTTTTTCTTTTTAATTATGTTTTAATTTTTGAGATAATATTTTACCTCGAGACATTCTATTGAGATGATTCAATTTGTTTAAAATATTTTATCGCAAGTTAATAGCTTCTAAGCAAACATTACTAAAACACTTAGTCCTGTTGCTACTTAAGAGTAAACATTTTTGTTCACCTCTTAGGACACATGACAAATTATACAGTCATCAACTGTAAAATGCACATAAATTGTACATCCAAATAAACTGTACAACATACAGTACATATTTACAGCATGGTGTATATATATATATATATATATATATATATACACACCATATAGACTCTCGGTAGCTGCTTTATTTTAGATCCTAAAGCCCATATCATATCGTATATGCGCACCTATTTTTCACAAAAAATATGAAAACCCCTCATCATGTATTCCCACACAACGCGTGTTTAATCCTTTTTTTATTCATTCAATGCTTAATTCTCCATATAATAACAACAAAAAAAATCCTGTGACAATGGCTATAGCATACATTTCATTTTCTGATAAAATCATGAAGCCAGAAGCTTTGCCAGTTTTGCTCTTGGTACTTGACCTGTGTTAACTTTGGAGTTTGTGTGTTTAATGTTCATGCTCTAAAATAACACCGCAACTAATTCTCTCAGCATATCTATATGCAGAACTGCACAGAATTCATGGCCACTCCAGTTTTGGGAATTACAGGAAGAAGTAGTATGGGAATGAATGTCACGGCTCCTCGATAAGGCTGCTAGTTTGTACAGCACAAATGGGATTTAGTGCATATTCTATATTCGGCATTTATCTCGTTGGATTGTCCCTGCTTCAGTGGTCTTGTGTTCACACTATTAGGAATTAGTGTGAACCCCCACAACTGGACTTATCTGACGTCCTCACAGAGCCAAAGCTAGATGCATCAGTTCCGGGACTTATCCTTTTTCGTTTTTCTCCTTCTCTTTCCATTACTATCCTTGGCCTGCTTTCTCTCTCTGTCTCTCTTTTCAGACGCTCTTTTCCTCTCCTTTTCCCTTCCCACTGTTAATCCATGAGCACACTGCAGTTGGGGCTGAGTCCTTTATGTCACGTCGAGTCTTATTGTGTGGTTTTCACTTGGGCTTCTCAACTTTTAATAACAGTGACTTAATAACTCTCACAGATTGCTTTGGCCAGAGCTGCCATTTTGAATAGAACCCCGTTTAATCTCAGCCTGAAAATATAAATCCTTTTTTTTTTTTTTTTTTTTTCAATGTTATACAAACACACACGTCATTTTCCCTAAAACCAAGAGCGCATTTGTCGTCCTCAGACTTTTAGGTGAACTTCTAATGTATTTACTGTAGGTTAGTAGTTTTCCTTTAGCTCTACCTGTAATTTTGGTGTTTGGTTTGTCCACAGGAAAACCTGAGCTTGATTGATTAAAAACAACCACAAGAATGGGATGGATGTCAAATGAAAACACCTAGACAGTACACCAATGAAAACACCCAATTATTTGGATTTTGCTCTGAAATTGTTTGCCTCGTTCTCAAAAATTAACCACCATCTATGAAATGAAATTTCTTTTTTGTAAAGTCCTCATAAAATGCTTATGAGCATCTGTAAATGAGAGAAAGCACAAGCTTCTTTGCATATTCAATATGAAAGTTTCGGTTTTTGCTCTACATACCGTAGCAACTGACCAAATTTGTGTAATTTGTCAATGCTTTTTTTAATAACCACATTCACCACATTCACCCAGTGTTGAGCAATACAACTTTGTACATTTTTTGTCAGTGTTAAATTTCTGATAAATTATGGGATTAACGGGGGGAAATCTCTCCTGTTTGAAAAACATTTCCCAGCTCTTCTTCAGAACTGCATTAATGTCAGGGCCACTGTTTATGAACAGTGCCACTCTACTATGCTCTCTTTTGAAACCGAAATAGTGACTGGGAAATGAGACAGATGCTTATTAAAAATGATCATTCTGTGTGAAATTAAAACGTTTTTGACTTCTTAATTTGTCCAGTTCTGTCCAGTATACTGGGATTGTTTTTAAGTTTAAGAAATAAATTAATAAAAGGTTCAGAAACACATTGATTTGCTTGCCATTTGATCATGACATAATCTCAAGAGGTATTTGCTCTGTATTTTGTGGACTATAGATCAACTGCATACAGTATTTAAAAGGTTTACTCACTGATGCAGATACAGCTTCCATATCACATAGTGTCAAAAATATGAGAAAACACATATTCACAATGAAAATGAAAATAAAAAAATGAATCATGTAATGCTTGTGAATGAAATACACTTCAAAATAATCTACAGGTTTCTATATTATTCATAGCCCTGAATAACTTATTACCACATCATTCAAACATCATAGCATTGTTATAACATTGTTATATTGCATTTCACTTTTCCCTCCTATGTGTTGAATTTCCCTGTTGCTAAAAGTCCTTATCTACGGACAGCTAGCTTCATCATGACAGTGTGTTTTCCAAATGTCAAGATGTTGGCAAATTGTCTGATTGTAATGAGACAGGCTTTCTTAAATGCTATTACGCACACCACTGAAGTGTTTATGCGTTCTCATTTTAATAACCTGCTTTTCTAGTAAAGTCACAGCTCGCTGTGCCTATCACCCATGCTCAGGATTCATACAATGGAAATTGTCTTGTGCACCGGCTATGATAAGGCACAACAGTTCGATGAAGTGTCCATATCTTGTTTGGGCCTGCAGTACAGAAGAGTCGCATACTTATTAGTTTTTCCAGTTCTGTCAGGTCTCAGTCTGAGTAGAACATATACGGTATAGTATTTGTGCAGTGTTTAATTTTTAATGCTGAAGCTTTTTTTTTAAATGTAGCCCGTAATACGGTGATGAGGTTTATGTTTAAAGCAGATACTGTGTTAATTTTATTATTGACCACAATATACTTTATTTGTGTTCACTAAAGTGTCTCCTTCCAGTTTTATAACTTTTAAAAAGGACAGAACAAAAAAAGTCATGTTTTAATAATCTGGATATTTAGTTTATGTCAGAAATGTTTGTAAATGTGTTTTGCTAAAAAAACAGTTTTCATTGGTTATGCTGTCTGTCAAACACCCTGGTTTCGCCTTCTCTGTTAGCATAAATTATCTGGTTGGTGAATGAAAGTTGTCAATCAAAATAACCTGGACTAGATTGGCGGAGAGAGACGGAAGGGTGGGGAAAAAAGGAAGTGTAGGAAAGTAACGGGGAGAAATGTGGAGGAGCTAACTAGTTTACTTCACCTCATTTCTTATTTGTGTGCCCTCATTTGCTTTCCTCGCTCCACCCCGCTAGGATGCGAGGGAAGGATTCAAGAAAAAGACGCGAGGAAGAAGGAATCAAGTGAAATGGCATATCCTCACGTACTACAGCGTCCCTTCAGAACGTTGTCAATTAATAATGACACCACTCAGCTGGATTTGGTTTGATACGTACTTTAACATTACAGATGTTGATTTATGTTGTAAAGGTAAAAGAGTCTGATGGCTCAAACATATGGATGTGTGTGTTGTGTAAAGTTCTTGTATGCAAAGAAGTCCACGTTTTCCTCAGCTCCGTGCAGTGTTGAGAATTCTAATCGCCAGGGGTGAAGAAACTGTTACACAATCTGCTAGTGTGGACATTCACACACACAGAAACACAAGTTCTGAAGCAAAGACAATTTTGGTTTTAGAGATTTGGGTGTGCCAATCAGTTTAGATGAACATATAGCTTTGAAAAAACTAGCCTGTTAAACACCAGTTGAAGTGTACATTTCTGTTTTATACAAAATAATTTAAATTACTCCACTGTGTATACCAGAAAAATTAAATATACATAACTCATAATAAATGTGTTAATAACAGAAATAAGCATCATACTATAGTTCAAGTTCTGAGCATTTGTAAGGGGCTTTTCACAGTTTTAACTGTCTCAAAGCGCACAATATCTTTCACTATAGTGAAATTAAAAATACAATTAAGAATGTGAAGCATAAATTATTTTAAAAAGCAGTATCTCAGTGAGCTGCTGTTTAAGATGGAGAAGATTAGAGGAATGTCGCGGGGAACCTGTGGTAGCTAAAGCTGCTTGCACAGCTAGCCAATCCAAAATTAGCAACTAGCTACAGATTAAGCGCCTATAAATATTACATTATTTTTCATAGTCAATGGTACAAAACACAAAGCAGGCGATCAGTGTCAGATAATACATAGTGCAGACGTAGCACTGCAATGAAGCTCAGTTGAATGAAACACATTTATTTTAGACTATAAGTAACTGTCAATATAGATATAGAGGGAATCAATATAGAGACTGACAGAACCAAGCAGAAAATGGCAGGAGGTGTATCATTTACCAGAGGCAGAAATTTGCCGTAATTTAGTTGTATTTTTCTTTCATAGGCAGATTTTTTGATATATAAAATAATGTGGTTAATGACTTTATTAAATTAGCTGATGTCTAGGACCCCTAAATTTCATAGGCCCCTAAAATTGTCCTAACTTCGCCGACATGTACATGTTCATGTAGGTGTCTGTCCAGTTTCATTTCAGCTCCACTGCCACAAGAAAGGTTCCGTATGTGAGCCATAATTCTGTCAGAAGTATTTTAGCCTTTCTCGCGTGAACAGTTGTACTTTTTTTCACGTCTCTTTGGCCTACTTAGATGTGGTGTAAGTAGCACAGTGCTTGCTCTTCCTCTCTTGGTAGAGCAGGGTTGAATAATTGACTGAGTGCGGGCTGGTTGGTAAAATCCTTGTGGACATCTTGCCTGTCTGCTCTTTGTAATGACACTCATTATTCCCGCTCTCGGGGACAGGGAGCGTCGCTGTGAGAACGAGGAGAGAGAAAGGAAGTGCTGGTACAGAGGAAATAAAAACACAGACTGTCTGCCCAGACTCACCACCAGAAGTCTCGGTTCATGACACGTCTCCTATGAGGAGACTTGAGATCGAACTTGTCTGACAAAAATCCCTATTATAGTTGACTGAACTGTGTGGGAATGAGATAGAGGCTAGGGGAAAGCTTTACAGAGGCGACACTTTTTATGCCGTTTCTCCAAAGATGGGAATAAAACAAGACAGAGCATAGAACTAATGGAAAATGATTGGCAAACAGTTGTAAAAGAATGGCAGCGAAAATTTGAAATCACCTGGTGCTACTGTATAGCTATTAGCTACATATTGGGTAAAGCAGTTTAGGCACTAGGGTCCATATCGAAATTGTGCCCTGCCTTTAACCTATCCAGTGAACTGCACATACACACGGTGAAGTGGACACACAAACCCGGTGCAGTGGGCAGGCCGTGGCGCCCTGGGGGCATGTGGAGTTCAGTGTCTTGTCCAAGGACAGTAGGCCAGCCATAGGGGGATTCGAACCTGCAACCTCTCGGACACAAGTCCAAGTCCAAGTCCACAGCCACAACTCCCCAACATCATTTGATTATAGTTTTTTGATAAGAAACTAAAAAAAGGAGTGTGCTAAGTATATGAATATTTTCTATGTGTACATTTTCTATAAATATTGGAATGATACAGCATGTTATTATCTATATCACTTTGCACATACACAGACAGATTTAGTATAGAACATTTTTGGTATCGAAAAGATGTTTTTGTTTAAGAAATTATAATTTTTTTATCTCAAAGAAACAACATTTTTGGGGAATTCAAATATCAAAAAGCTAAACCCTTGATTGAGAGCTGTGTTTCCCATGTCTTGCTGCACCTCTTCCTCTTACTTTTCTCATTTGACTGGATGAATAACACAACAACGATGTTTGTAGAAAATCTTGAAGCTGCCCTAGTTTTATTGATGAGCTGATCTTCATAGACTCACTCAGAAACAGTGCGGTTTCTTTGAAGAAGATTTACTTCCCTAAGAACTAGAGCAGATTGGAAATGTTTTGCTTATGAGAAATGGGAAACAAACGTCAGTCGCATTGTTTTTAGATGGACCCGTCAGTCAGTGTGGATGTTCCGGGGGACGAAGCTTTACTTTGTGTAGGCAATTCTTCCAGTGTTGTGTCTTCTTCTGGCGCCTTCACATTTAATCCCAACTGCCACAGTCCTGCTGTTTGCATACAGATCGTTTTCTGCGTCTGCTTGAGCATTTCTCTTATGGCAGCTAAATTCAGTCAAACATATAGAAACACATCAAAAAAACATCAAACACAGAGCAATTTAGGACTCAGTAAAATCAAAATATAAAAGTGTACACTCTTTTGCAAAATCTTGGATAAAGGTTGTTGATTAATGAAGAAAGAAAATGTTCTTTTGGAAGTAATTTGTTTTTATTTGTATTTGCTATGGTTTATCAAAATGTAAGAAAGAGCAAAGAGCAAAAGAAAACCACACACACACACACACACACACACACACACACACACACACACACACACACACACACACACACACACACATACTCTCTCTGTCTCTCTTGTAAACATTTTTTTACATTGATTAAAAAAAATAAAAAAGTTTCTGTGCTCGATACTGATTTAATTGTGGCCTAATAGTTAGTGATTTGGACTTCTGTGATTTGGCAATCACAAATGTGTGTATTCACTGCACTTTCAACGTTAACAAGCATCTACGTATAGACATTTTTGTTCCTAAAAGTTTACTTTTGGGTTTCAAAATCTTTTGAGACCGAACTCTAAATAGCCCAAAAAGATGGCGATAAACCTTGAGAAATCCCAACAACAACAAAATGTGATCCAATTTATTCCAGTTCATTCTATTTTCTCTGCGTTTTGTATTTTATGCAGGGAAACACTTCAGACTTCAGAAATTAGGTCAGTCTCTATTCCCCTGTAGATTTGTCTTTCTATTTCTGTTTATATCACCATGACGCATTTTCCTGCCTTTTGTTTCTGTGTAAATGTGCTACACCTCCATTTTTACACAGAAAGTGGGGCAGTTGGTTAAGGAAGCCATGGGGAGGAGGGACGGAGTCTGGTCGGACACGGGGCGGATTCTATATCCAGACGCTCATTATAATGACTGTCTGTCAGAGATAAATTAGAGGCAGGTCAAAACATCTCTGTCTATTAATCATTATGTATTGATCCTCACAGCAGGTTTGTGAGTGTCCACCACTATGTTAGACATTACCAATGGATAAAGCACAACCAATTCTGTTTCCTGTGCTGTCCAGTCTCCTTCATCCTTACTCTGCCATTACTTTCTGCATTAATATTCAGCACAGAACAACAGTTACTACTGTATTTACATATTTGTAACGACTCTCACCGGCCCTGTAATTAATGGAGCCCGCCGATGCAAAGCGGAATCTGAAGGCATGTTACCTTCATGTCTCCATGGCAACCTAGTCCCACTGTGACACCATGGCGACTGGAGACACGGGTGTTAACGGCTTCCTCGAGGGTCGAGTCTTCATCACTGTGTCCTGAAGGAATAAATGGATAGTTCCATTCATTCATTTATCAATCACTACCTCCATCCATCTCTCCAGTCATGTCAGACCATCTTTGATCTTAATGTAACCACGAGGACTCACTTTAACTCCTTGACGCATGATGACCATTACACTAAGTAGGTTTTAAAAGTCATATTATCATTCAGAGTGTGATGTGCGACCTATTCTTAAAGCTTCAAAGAAATGATATTTTATTCAATTTTGTCTTTGTGTTCATTTTGAAATATACTTTAGGCATCTTCTTTGAAAAAAGAAATTGTTACTTTTTTCTTTTGAACAATTATGCACAACAAATACAGAATGTGTGTGTCCAAGCATGTATTCACTTTTTTGCTGTTACACCTACAGTAGGCTTTTAGACTTTTACCATCAGAGATGTTCAACACTGAGATGCTGCCGTTCATTATAGTTTCTTGTTTTATGCTCTCGCTAATGCATTTTGGACAGTTTAGCTTTCATCAGATGGAAAGAGCTCAGACAAAGATCTGATGAAAAACGTTTAGGAGAATGGGAAAAAAAATGCAGTCAGCAGTTTAGACGATGATGGTTGTGTTAAATTATTTCATATCAGTCCTTTATTATTGTCAATAATTCAATAATACTATTGTCACGTTGAATATTATAGTTTTTGTCTATCAATGAATAGATCGCATTTACCCATATTCTACTAGGAACTCTTATATTTCTACGTAATTACAGTTTATTTTATCAAAAATGTTCTAATGTTTGCAAACAGAACGTTTTTAATGCCTGCTTAAACAGTTCATGCCATAGAACACTTAAAATTGCTCACATTGCATTTGACCAATTGGCAGCTTAAGGCTGCTCTGTATTTATTAAATGCGAAAAGTACAGAGCACAGGTTTGATATTGCCCCTAGTGGTAATGTTGACAAACGTCGCTTTTTTACAACCAACTCTTGTCCACCTATAATTTTTCAAATATAAAATAGACTAAAAAAGAAAAAGTATGAAAGGAAAATCTAAGTAAATTCCTATTTGTTTGTGGCCTTATCACAAATTAATTCTGCATAATATGTGTTTGTATGCATGTATTTACTGTGTAGATGTTTACAACATTGAAACAATATAATTTTTTAAGTCTTTAAAATGTGTTTCATATAAATGTTCCACATTTAAATGTTTCATATTTAAATGTTGCATGTTTAAATGTTTCATGTTTAATGTTCTATAAATGAACAAAATATTTCAGGCTAGAATGACTCCAAAAACGCTGATGGTAATGGGACTTCGGATCACAGTTTGAGTTCAAGTCAAATTGAGTCCTCAATGCCATTTAGTTTCCCATTTGTTCTGCAAGAGCTCTGAGGACATTTACATGACTGACGGATGTGCATGTAATTGGGTTTCTCTTTATGTATTGGGGTCTCACGTGAGAGTTGTAACTGTGTGAATGCCTCAGTGGTTTAATTGAATCTGGCCCTTGGGAAGAGCAGCTGTATCGGCTGTGAGGTTGTGATCTCATCTCAGCGTGTGACTCGGTGAGTACGCTGGGAGTCACTCACCGTCAAGTCAATATCACAGATAAATATTGCAAAAGCCTGTTTTCTAGGCTTCATGAATTATGAATGCAGCCATTTTGGCTGAGAACTTGCCTGTTGTCTTGCCAGGCGTGCATGAGCACATCTGCACGTCTTCCCCTCACAAGCTCTCATAAACTTCTCATTTTAAAGTGACCTGTTTGGGAGGAACCAGAGAAGAATTTAGAGAAGAACAGCTCTGCGAGCGTGTGTGTGATTCATTTCTGGATTTCCATAGACAGAGAGACGCAAGGAAAAATCAGTAGTATAAACGGCAGCTTCAGAGATGGTGCTTACTAGGAAATGTTCAATTCAAGTTAAAGTGGGGCTACAGAGAGCTGGAGCAAATCTCAGTGTCAGGGTTTGGAGTCCATGAAATGTTTATGCTGAACACTTCCTTTTTTATGTTATGCCAGGTGTCGTGTTTTAATTTGAAACTATTATTTAATTATCCCGTTAATTGTTGTTTCGTTCTATCCTAATTTGTTCTTGCAAATAAGACTGTGTTTTCCTTTGTTTGTTGTTGTTTTGTTTGTTCCTTGTCTGTCTAGTAAGTTTCTTCATATAGTCTGTGTCGACATCTACTGTAGCCTATTGTAGACAAATTGCTTCACTTGCTCCTCTTTTTAGTAAGTTGCTTTGGATAAAAGCGTCTGCCAAATGACTGTAAAGTAAAGAGTTCGTATGACGTCTGTATTGATGCCGTGTTCTCTGTGTTTCCAAAGTCTTGTTCACTGGTAACTATTGGTAGTCCTAGTTCTACTTGGTGGTAACGCTTATGTTTGTTTGCCTCAAGCGACTGTTTATCTGTGGCGCTCCCGTCTTTTTAAAAAAATTTTAATAATTTGTCTCATTTGTCTATAGGCAATGCAAAAAAAACTTATCGAAGAAGTGTAGAATTTTCGAAAAGAAAAAAATATATACTTTGATGTAATACTGATACAATGAATGAACATTTACAATAAGTACAATTGTTTTGTAAATCTACACATCAACCATAATCTAATTGCCAGAACAAAACAGAACATTACAAAATAATTTGTACCTTGCCAAGAATCTAAGGTTTCTATAAATAGTGTATTGTATGTATTAATGAATGTGGAGATAGCATATTTGTGTTTTTTTCAATGCACACCTTTTTTGCATTCTCTGTGGATAAAGGCTTATTTTACTGTCAAAGGCTACTTTGGCAAAAGCTGTTTTTCACAGTTAAATTCTTTTGCCCGTTGGAAACCTTCACTCCTTGTGGAGCAATCTGCAGTTAAGCATCCTGCTCACGGGTACAAAAGTGATTGAACCAGCGACCCTACCATCTGTTTACAAGAACTGAGTGTCACTATCACACAAGCCAAACTATTGGAATAAACTTCTAATTCCCTCACTGTTTATGTCCAAGGCAAAAACAATTCTAATTAAAGCTGTGCCAAGATTGTCTATAGGATCTTCTCAAATTCAATATCCTCATTAATTCTGACAATTTTGTTTTCTGTTTGCATTTTCAACTGGATCTCTTTCTGAAACATCATCATTTTGATCATTTTGATCATTTTGGCAGTGTCAGTCTTTCAAATTGAATTTATTTCTTTTAAACAGTATTTTGTTCTGATTTGAGTGAAGACTAGTGAAACCAAAATATATGCCACGCAATACACTGCTCTGCATAAATATTTCATTAAAATAATATCTAAACATTTACAATGCAAAGCTATTAGGAGCTGACCACAGACTGTCTTGCAAATGGTTTAGGGGTTATTGGAAAAACTAGGTATGTGTGGCATCCATACGTCCTTGCGCAAGACACTGACCCCCACTTGATTCACTGCTTCGGGTTTGTGTGTAGCTTCACTGGATGGGTTAAATGTATAGCACAATTTCGATGTGGTCCAGAATTGGGGTCCCCAGT
Organism: Paedocypris micromegethes; assembly: GCA_028031935.1. Lineage (NCBI taxonomy): Eukaryota > Metazoa > Chordata > Actinopteri > Cypriniformes > Paedocypris > Paedocypris micromegethes. Next base: position 350,729 of record CM051505.1, read on the forward strand.
CTCACTCACTATATCCGCCCGAGGGAATTCACCTCCTTTTTTCATTGTTGGAGTGTACATTCCATTGGGCTATATTGATAAGAAGCAAATTGTACACGTCCATCAGTGAGCTGCAATGCAATGATTTGCTATATTAAGACTGTTGAGATCCATTCAACATGGGATTAGTGCTACAAAAGGAATAAACACAATGGATCATGTTTACACAAACATAGCCGGCATATAATGGGCAGAGCCACGCCCCCATATCATATACTCCTAACACGTGACTGATATGCCATATCCAGCATATAGACCGATTGTCAAGTGCTCTAAACCGGATCTAAACAAGGAGATGACAACCTGACCTGAAGGGGTCAACTCTTCTCTCCAAGACTGTTTTGAATGCACAGACTAGTATGTTTAGGGAGACTGCAACAACGGTCAATTATGTTGATTTGATGTTGAAGTGCATAAGTGATGTGACTGTGTCTAAGACCATCACCACGCAACCCAGTTGTAGATGACCATAGAAATTTGTAAGTTGTTGAAGTTTAGAGTCTCCGCCGTCAAAGTTACCAAGAGAGTGAAGCCATTAGAGAAGCAAAACCTGCACACGCCAAGAAAATCCATGACCACTTCCAGAACAGCAGTGACACTTTGTGGTTGTGGCAGAAAACTCACAAACTCAGAAAAGTATGGAATGCCATCCCGCCAGGTGGGTGCAAACCAGGTGCTCTGTCTCACCACTCTGACGTGCGGACAACTTTTGAGTTGCCAAAGAAAAGCTGCTGGTCAGACAACATCCCAGAAAAACTTGTCAGAGAATGTGCAGAACAACTCGCAGATGTCTTCACAGACTTCTTCAACATTTCCCTGGTGAGTGCTGCCATTCCAAAAATCTTCAAGTCCACCACCATTGTCACTGTGCCTAAGAAGTCTTTATGATCTGTCACCACAATTACTGTCCCAATTGCGGGGACAGTATCCGAGGCAGACCAAGAATTCGTGGCCACCATCTCTGGATCCCATGCTGTTTGTATATTTTACAAATCACTCCACAGATGTGGCCATCACCACCCTTGACGTTGCACTTACCTGGACAATAAGGACCAGTGGCGTCACTAGGGGGGTGCAGGCCACACCGGGTGACACCAAAATGAAAAAAAATGCGAATTTAACAGAGCAGACATAGCTCGCCTCGAGCCTCGGTCGAGTTGGTTTCGTTTCAAAATTCATAATCGATCAAGACGGTCTTGTGAGCAGGTCGCCGTTAAACGTGAAGAGGACGCAATGAAGACGTGATACAAGCGCATTTAACACGCATTTACACGCTGCAGAAATTTCGACACGGTGGTCTGGCGGAAAAAAATTTGGGCTGACCAAAAATTCGGCGCGCGGGTAACTGCGGCCGGGTGCCACGCCCACACGCGTTACGCCCGCTATAGACGCTGTACTGTCGCGCTCTACTGACGGTAAGACTGGAAATTTTTGAGGGCAATCGCGGGCGGAGCGCGTTCGTAGGACGTTTGTTTTACTAATACTACAGTACTACTCTAACTGTTCATCAGTTCATCAACTGTTCATCACTACATCATGCCACATGGAGTGTATAAATCCAAGTGGATGCAAGCAAAGAAAAGCAGGGAAACTTTAGGACTTACATTTAAAGAATCACCTAGGTATAATAATGTTACTGTTTGTAAATTACTAACAAACATGGAAAACTCTGGGGGGCGGGGGGGTGTGACACCATGGCTTTACCGCACCGGGTGACACCAACCCTAGTGATGCCCCTGATAAGGACACCAATGTTCAAATGCTTTTCATAGACTTCAGATCAGCATGCAACACAATCATTCCACAGCAGCTGATTGAGAAGCTGGAAGCACATCAGAATCTGGATTAGGAACCACAACGCCAGCCCCACGGCACTAAACACTGGAGTTCCAAAGGGCTGTGCCTTTGTAAGTCAGTTTAATAAATACGATGACTCGAAGAGAAGAGGTGTAATATCTGACTTTTTTGTGCAAACACAAACTCTCTCTCAATATTGCAAAGACAAAAGAGATGGTTGTTGCCCTCAGGAGATCACAGATTGACCGAGCCCTGGAAATTGACAGAGCTCAAGTAGAGATCGTCAAGAGCGCCAAATTCAGACCCTCAGGACCAGGCTTGTAAATTTTCTATGACGTTAATATTTAACCGAATACAAACTGGCTTGTAATTTATGCATAAACAGTCATGCTGTCACTTTGTCATCTGTGTTTTACAAATTCCAATTCCCAGAATTATTTTTGTGTTGTTAGACATGGTTTTTTCATTTATGTTGGTTGTTGTTTCCTATTAGTTACATGTATAATTATTGTTGACTCTTATTACTTGTCAGGAAACAACAAAACATGTTCGTTTAATCTCCTATACTGTAGATCTTCTATGTCCTATATATGAAATGGAAGCTTGCAATTTAGAAAAAGGTGTAGATGAAAATGGAGTTGGTCACAAGCAGACCAACTCTTCTGCTAACCATAAATACTTACTAAATGTTTTTATTCGTAGGACTTGGGTACATTTTTGCTACTTACCAAAAAGCAGTTAAAGAATAATGTAAGAGCAATCTGGAATTTTAAAACTTAAAAATTTAACAGAATTTTTAAGATAATAAATACAGATGATAAACAAGATGAGAGACATGATAAAAAAATGATTAGTAATAGCATTTAAAAAAAAAAAACAGCTATTTCTTGAGGTTTCTATATGTAAATGGATTTTCGTTCTTTTTCTGTGCTTGTATCATCTTCCTATATTTATATCACAAAGCTTTGTGACAAGGGAATGTTCAGACAACCACTTTCTTTTTCCACAAAACACTTAAATGTTGTAGGCAGGAATCTTTTGGAAACTGTTTTCAGCTCATGCCATAAGGGAATTGAAGATGAATAGGACAGCAGCGAGAGCACAAGGTTAGCGACAGAGAGATGAGCCAAGAGGCAAAATAAACGGATAAAAATGAAATTTTCCATTCACGATTGGGCTGCATATCTGCAGGCAACGTCATGATGGAAGTGACAGTGACAGTTTGGTCAGAAACAGTTTAGCTATCCTTAAACATGGCCGCCCACGGGGAGAACATCTCACGTTTCGGGTCGAAGGAGAGCATTGCCGAGATGCTTAGAATAAATGGCATAATCTTGGCTCTTTACTAAGCTTTTTATTGGTCAGGAAAAGGAGACATAAAATCTTCCGGCAAGGAATATGATGTCAGTCTGTTGCTAATGGCTTCGGTAAAGGCTGTTGCTGCCCTGTAAACCAGATTCAGTATGGCACACATCATCGGCAATTGGAACAAATCTAGAATTCTTACAGCTATGAACCACCATGTCAGCTTCTCTAAATAATAGCTTTGGATGAAAGCATCTGAAAAAAGAATACAATTATGTGTATTTGACTTTTTTAGTGTCTTGAAGAATTTTTTTGCATTTTTCCATTCCAAAATACGATTAAATAATCAAATCATTAAAAAAAATCAAATATATTGCTTAAAAAAATAAAACAAAACTGGACTTCTTACTAAAGTATGAAACATATTTGTAAACCGCTTCATATCATAGCTTTGGATTAAAACATTTGACAACAAAATAAAAGGTATGCAATATATACATATTTTACCTTTTGGTTACTTTTAAGTCACATCAAACACTATTTTTGCATTATTCCATTCCATAATGAAGTTCATAATATGTGTTTACTGCCCTATACTTTATGAACTGTATGTACTGTTTGAAGTATAAATAATTCAATAAATACTAGTAACAGTTCCTTTGATAAATTAAAAACATTTATTTCATTTTGAGTATAATTCTCCAAATTATCATTTTGATAAAGGATCATTTGCTCCAGATAATATAATTTTAAACTAAAGCACAACTGTCCATCCATTTTCAAAGCCAACTCAGGGTCATAGGGAGCTGGAGCGAATCGCAGCATCTCTGAGAACCTTAAGGCAAGCCGCAAGCTAGAACTCTAGGATGCTGGCCAACCAGTTGATATCAGGGAAAATAATGCCAAATACCAACTCAGACAGAACGGGTTTAACAGAAAAAATATTAAAAGACAGGGCTGGTTGATTTAAATTAACAAGCAAATACTGGGCATTTTGGTTTGTGACTAGTCTGTTTTAAACTACTCTTCTCTGCTGGTGAACTGGTGAAGGATTGTCTTGTTGTTGTGAGAGATCTGTGAGGGTTGCGGGGTTTCTGTAGTAGTTGTGGTTTAATGGTGTGGAGTACATTAGCACTGACTGATCTGTAAATATATCTGCTTTCTGCTGCCTCAGCACCTGCTGATATCCACATGGATCAAACGACCGCAAAGCTTTATGTGCTCATTTACTCCACATCTCCCTCCCTTTTGCGACCATAGTTAGACTTAGATTTTTACATATCGTTTTATTCAAACGATGCCCTTCCACATTGGCACATTCTTTTTCCCTGAGAAGTGAGTGGAACTGGTTTACTCCTAGTTGGTTTTGATCGACCGTGAGAATGAACATGAAGAAATGTTTGTTTTGTTTTCACTAATAGGACATTACATTTTAACAAATGTTAAAATGTGTTCAGTTTGCTTCACTCTAGGTCTAAAGGTAAAGATGGAACAGAAAACTGTTCCAGTGTTGGTTTAAGACATCAAATCTTTTTCATTAGTAAACAAAACTAAAAAGGCTTACAATAAAATCCGTACTACACATTCATGTGCAATGAAAATTACAAACTTTTACGGCAGTATACATTATCTTCATGAAGAACCGTGTGTGTGTTTGTGAGTTTGCAAGAGAGATACTGTATGCAGAACTACAATTACATTTTGAATTGATCTTTTGAACATTAAAAATAAGTGACATTTTGCTTTCCCTGGGAATCAAACACACAACCTAAAGTTAGAGTCAAATTGTTTGCTAACCGTAGTTATCCAAAGTGCTGTAAAATGGTTAAATAACCAGTGATAAAAGAATACATGTAAGAGTAATCAAACTCATAAAACAAGGGTACAAATAAGAACAGTTTTTTTTAAATATATTTTAAAATTTAGATTATAAACAAATTCCAACAGCAATTACATATACAAATACAAATACACAGCCTCAATCGAAAGCCAAAGAGTAAAAATATGTTTATAAATTGGATTTAAAAACATGCTCGGACGTAGAGGGGTAAATTGTTCCAAAATTTGGGAGCCTACAGTAGGTGTTGTGAACATCAGCTCATCTCACGGAGCTACAAAAAGCACTAGTGTATGTTGATGTGTGAAGATTTGATGTAACAAAAGTCAGGACTCTTCATGCCTTTCTTCACTCTTCTCAGTGCACTCAGCTGTTATGGTAATTAACAGATAACCTTTAATGAGTCGTCGGCCTCGTTAGGCCCCTAACGAGGGAAATGTCACCCCACTGTGGCATTCTAACAAGGCGGAGGACATTGAAGGGACATGTGGACTCAAGATGATGTCACTAGGGGTGACAGTGGTTCTGACCGGACTGTTTTTGTCTAAATGTCATCTGCCTCACCCTGCGGCTTTCACAACTGAGATGGTCTGAGCTTTGAATCAGCCCCCAGCTCAAAACTCCATGCCCGCATTATGATTTCCAATCAAAGATGCATTTGCAAGGACTTTTTAGCACAGCATGTGTTTTCTAATCTTTCTAAGCTCTGACAATGTGTCCTAGCTCTAGGGAGTATAAATTCCAATCTACAGGATAAAACCCCGAATAGCAGTCTTGGGAAACATGGTACTTTTCAAATCTTGTGGCCCTAATTCCAATGTAGGCAACACTTGCTTATGTTGAGTTTCCAGTTAATTTATTTCATTCCAAACATTCCTGCCAGCTCAGGGACATTTAGCCAAACTTTTTAATGTACTTTAGGATTACTAAAATGAAGAGGAATGGCATTTGCACTGTATTTTTAAGCTTAAAAGCTCAATAGTTTCTGTCTGCAGAAATAGCTCCTGCACAGAATAGTGGTATAATCTAGAACCTCTTGACCTTTTTCAGCTTGAGCCATCAGATACCATCATGTGCAGAACTATCAGGTCCAGTTGGTACGAGAACAAGCTAGTTCAAAGACTACAATCTTTAAATTGCTGTTTGGACACTGGGATTAAATGGTTTGCAATTACCTCTTTTTAAAATAAATGGCATAAAAATTATGTTTGAGTTGAAAGAAGCTAATTTTTTAAATTAAGTTCTTTCTGAATCACGGCTAGAGGGAAATTGTAAACAATTGCAAAACTATTATTGATTTGCATCAAAACCCCAGAAGTATTACATCAGAACTTTTAATGTAGATAATGCAATCTCTCTCATTCTTAAATCTAGTTTCACCCTTGTACTAGCAAATGAAGAACTCCGACTGCAATGCGTACAAGAGATTTAGCGCGCCCACAGCATCTCGGCACAAGGCCTTGCTGAATCTTTTGGCAAGTCTCTAGAGGTGAAGTCTTGCTCAACCACTGCTGTAGCCCGTGTCCTTGCCCCTGGAGCTTGCCAGCATAAAGGCCTGGATGAGGCTCATTGTCTGCTCTCAAAGATGCCTCACAGAGGAGTCCATGCCAGACAGACAATAAACTACAGCCTGCAGCGCTCACTTTCTGTCGTTCACTGGTGCTCTCTGGTGCACGTTGACATTGCCACAGGGGTGCCTGCCTGGGTTCTTGATGCAGAGGAGATTGAGCCCCTTTCTCTCCAGCTGTGCGCACGGCCCTTTCAGTAACTCACCAGATACGGGCCGGTTTGAAAGCAGGAGGGCAGCCATGTGAGCAGAGAAATATCACCCACTCTAGGGCAGGATAAAGAATGAGAAATTGAAGAAACGGTTAAGATTTGGCTGAGATATTTCAGTAGTCAGCAGCTTTTCTCTTGTAGACCTTGTGGGATGAAACGGTTTTACTTTTTAGGTGTGAAAATCTGATATGGTTTCAAGACAAACTATATTAATCTTTCTCATTGTTTCAAAATATTTTGATTGGTTTTGTACTCACTCATTATTTGATGAAGGACTTTTGTTTTTTACATATATTACTAATACATATTTTAAATCTACCAAGTTCAGGTTTAAGACATTTATTGTAACTTTTGACTGAATGACTTAATTATCACTAGAATCTAAATAATAATAATAATAATAATAATAATAATAATAATAAGAGTATTTGTAGGGCGCTTTTAACAGTTTTAACTGTCTCAAAGCGCACGTGTAAATATGTAAGGGAAGTGTTGCTTGATATTCATTTGATCGCCTGGATTGTTGGTGTTAAGTAAATGGCTGCGGTTATGACAAGACAAAGACAAAGACAAGAATTAAATGTAATTGTTATGCTTTTAAATTATTTTAAAATGTAAATTTCTAGCAACAAACAAAAATGTATTATTGTCTCAACAATAATTTTACAGTTACAAACGTTTTACTGCTACATTTCAAATAGTTACAATTTGAACCCTATACATTTTGTTATCATTTTTTTTTACAAGCAAATACTATTTGTCTTTTACAAGACCATAAAGTATATTTTCTAAAAGAATGCATAGTTTTCTGTTTTATTTATTGTTTATTTGTTTTATTTAATTTAATTTTATTTTATTTAAAAACTATAAAAAGAAGGGAAAACCCACAGGAAACACTCTGTACCACACATACAATATTTCACAAAAAGTATTTTTTTACAGTATAAAGGTAAAATAACTAAAATAATTTATACTACGTACATTGTACAGAGACGGGGTTAGACAACCTAACCTAAAATTTGATTTTGAGGGGATATTATTGATAGGATAACAAGAATGTGGAAAAACACATGACACATAATAAATAATGACATGGTCAATGTTAGAATGTCAGTCCACATCCCTCAAATAAAAAGATGCTGGAATGGACACTGTGCCATTCTAAAAACAATAAACAAACAAACAAACTAAATATGTGTCGTAATTCTTCTCAGTGAAGATTTGGCCTTTTCTGTGTGATGGGAATCATTTCTGGCTTAAGCCGCTGAATTAAGAGGGAACAATCACCTCATGCTGATGTCATTGCTGACATACACAATGATTTCCCTGCTGACTTAGATGCGCATTATGACTAATAGATACATAAACAACAGGAGAGCTACACACCATCTCTCCTTTCATCTCAGTTTCTGTTAACGTCCTAAGGGTACGGATCAAGTTCTTCCCTGTTCCAGCAGTAAAACAAGAGGAAGCTGATATGCCAAAATCCTCCTTTTGATGTCAAAGGCAAACAGAAGGGAGGAATATTTGTCTACTGATACATTTATCAGCTGGTGGGCGAATTATCCCACCACCTTAACTTTTGCTTTTTATAAAATGTTCCCTTCTATTGTAGCGATGCTGTGAGAAGAAATCACTTAACATGACAAGTCGTGTTTAACTTCTGTGCACCGGCACATTTTGCAGTTGTATTCTCATGCCGTTATTAATCTAGAGTTGTTGTGAAGCATGTTTTGGAGGGAGGCACTTTGTCTTCCTTACACACCAACATACTCGTGCATGGATGCTGTAATTGAGTAAATCTAAAGGGCAGAGCTCTTGGATGTATTTTTCAAGAGGTTAAGAGCTTCTCCGCCACATGATGTTTTTCACCCACCGTGACCTTCAGCTGAGCCAGGGACCACAAAGCACAGGGTAACCGTATTAACACAAAGTAAACACAGCGTGTACCCGTGTACACAAACACACTGGCACTTGCGTGTTAAACACACAGCGCTTTAAACACACAGTAAACAGCCACCGTTGTCTCTATAGATCAGAAAGATATTAGAGGAGTTTATTTTTCCCCTCAGAAAGGATAATTAGCATTGCACCACTGTGTGACAACTGAGCAACTTTCATGACTGAGCTTGTGTAAACTCTTTTTGCTCATTTTTTTTTACTCTGTCGAACAGAGACTGTGTTTTCTCATCTTGTGGCCTTCTGTTCCATCAAAACATGAGCTTGATGGTCGACATGGCAACAAGGTGCCATGGTTACAGTGTGGTCACTGGGAATTAGGCAGGAAGTAAACGCACCTTTGAAAACATGTTTGCTTGTGTGAGCGCGAGGGCAGAGTGTTATTTTGGCCTTTCATTTTTTACAGGTTGGAATGGCTTTTTAATTTGGTTGAAAACCAAAAAAGTAATAGTAATCTTGTAACAAGTTTTCTAACACTAATTTTTGTTCCTGTTTTGGTTTAGAAGGTCTTAAAAACCAAATAGCAATAGTTAGTTTATTTTAATTAACTTGTTATTTTATGACTTAAAAACACTGACGTTGACTTATTAGTTATCTAATAATGTTAAAAAACATAAATAAAGTTTTTCTAGTCAATGTGCATAAAAGGATCAGAAACACTGTTGTGTTTATTTATTGCAAACATATTTACAAGGCCTGAAACAAAAGCCTCCCTCTACTGTTATCTTTCTTTCTTACCATGTTTCAGAAGAATCAGTTTGTTAGGAACATTCTAGTGTTTTCTTTAGACCAATATTGGCAATAATCTAACTCAAACATCAGTTTATCAGTATCGCACACAAGGCTTATTCACACAGAAATAAATGGTACCTCTAAGGTACATTTGTCACAAAAGTACCCCATAAGGTACATAAAGAGACCATATGGTGACTATAATGGTCCTTTGATTATTTGTAAACGTACAAAATTCCTGCTGACAGAAAGAGGTACACATTTGTACCTTTCACAGCTTTGAAGTACCAATTTTCGTTAACATCATTTTACCTCACACGGATAGCACAGGGCGGGCGGCTGAAAGGTGAGGTCTTGTCTTGCTTCTTCTATGCTCAAAATTATGATTTAAAATAAGGATATTTAACAAGCACTAATCAAATACTCTGTTAGGATTTAAGTCGCTGGTGAAAGTTAATTTTGGAAGGAAGCAAAAGAATGTGAATGTTTCCCACACCGATTTGACACGTTCCGATTTTCTGGAGAACGGTAATCACAGATGTTTTTTTTTAACAAGTATTGAACTGACAATTTTGGTGATGTTTGAACAGACTCTAAATGTGATGTTGTTTTGTTTATGGCCTTTGTTAAGTTTGGCGTCAGCATGTCAACCTAAGGCTCGAGCCAGGCGTCATGACAAGAAGGTTTTAAAGCAACGTTATTCGTCAAATAGTATGTTGTTTCGCTTTTGCATGTGGCGCGGTTGTTTGTGCTTTGCGAACATTGGCATTACAAAATGTTTGGGTGCGTGTTCGCCAAAAGAGTGCCGATTTTACTCCTGCACGCGTTTCAAAAGAATCGCAGAAAGTCAACGCCTGGTTTTGGTTTAGATTTTGTGTCGTGTAATAAGGTTCACACTTAAGGGCCAAAAAACTTTTAATGCATCATACATTTTACTAGACAGTTACACTCTCAGAATGTTTCTCGAGTTGTTTGGGTGGTTAATTGTGCTTTGAAACTTTGCAGATTGTCAAAACAATTCTCCGAAAAGAAAAGCAGAACCAAAAGCTTCTCAACAGGAGAAAGATGATCAAAATTCTGACTGATAGGACAGAACTTAACAGGTAACTTGTATTTTATGTTTCTTATTCCAGTGTAACATGTTTACAGCAAAGAAAAGTTAATTTATTTGAATTTCATGGAGGGCAAATTAGGTGACAGTCTTGTGAAATGCTCAGTCAATAATGTTCAGTACCACTGATTTACAATAAATATGTTTCATTTAATTTCCATTGTTTCTGCATTTTGCAGTTCATTGCCACACTGAAACATGCGAGAGAACTTAATGCTAAAGGAATCATTCATCATAAAGATTGTTCATGATCCAAGAAGATGCAGTGATGTGTTCCCTGAATACCCATTTTTCCATCAAAGGCCTGGTAAGATCAATATATTAAAAACAATGTGATTTAGATTTTATTTTTAATACGTTGCACTTGGTTGTTATTTGTGCTTTAGTGTGTTTTACAGATTTGTAAAGAGCTGGGTTTTTGGTGAAAAAATTGTCCAACAACATTTATGCAGAAAGTTATTCAGCAGAGCAAAGGACTTCACCCCAATCTAGAACTTCATGACCTGATTCATTGTTTAGAATTAGCTGTGGACACAGAATCCTTCAAAATCGACGGTAAACAGGATTCTAACAAATTGATAATATTAGTTAGTTTATAGTAGTTATTGCTTTTCTTTTTTTTTTTTTCAAACCAACCGTGTCTCTTAGGACGGGGTTGTGGTCTTGCCTCAATTCTTCTTCTGCTTCACCTAATTCCATCATCAGCTTAAGGTCACAAGAAATCCGGAAAAATGTCGGCATCAAAAGCTGAGAGCCACATTGTTAAAAAAGGTAAAATTGTCAATTTCCACTTCCAATCATGTTGTATTTGTTGAAAAACTGTTGCGTAAACACAGAAAATGAGTCAGGATGAAGAAAAGCTGCATGCATAGATACGACATCATCTTCAACAAAAAAGCTATACTATGCAAGTTAGTGAGTGGTCCAGCTGCCTTCGACCAACTGATCAGTGCTCACTTTTTGCTTGGTGTCGCGTGCGAGAATGCGCTTCACAACATGTTCGCCTTCATACAAACAACTGTGTTTGAAATTGACATTGACGTTAAAGAGAGTCCAAGACTTGCAGAACTTCGAGCCCGATTTCTACATTAGAGGGGATTGACAGCTCAAATGATTTGCACTTGCACTTTTTAGCACTTAGCAGTCAACCGAGGTTTTATTTCAAATGTTTAACGGAGGACGCGATCTCATACTGTACCTCCTCCACACAACCACTAGCCACCTGGACTGCAGGAAAGGGAACTATGTAAAAATGCTGTTCGTGGACTAAAGTTTAGCGTTCAACACCATAGTTCCCTCTACACTCACCTCAAAGCTGGAAGTCCTGGGCCTCAGCCCATCACTGCACCTGTGGATCTCGGACTTCCTGACTGATAGACCACAAGCTGTGCAGATGGCAAAACACACCTCATCCTCCCTCATCCTCAGCACTGGAGCTCCTCAGTACTAACCCCTGTGCTGAGCCCCCTGCTGTACTAACTGTACACCTATGACTGCGTGGCCACTACTGACTCCAATCAAGTTTGCTGACGACACCGTGGTGGTGGGCCTGATCTCGAACAACGATGAGAGGGCCTACCTACAGGCGATCCAGGACCTGGAGAGATGATGCCAGGAGAACAGCCTGCTCCTGAACGTCAGCAAAACTAAGGAGTTGGTAGTGAACTTCAGCAAGAAGCAGGAGCGCTCACACCACCCAGTCACCCTCAACGGAGCCCCTGTGGAACTTGTGGACAGTTTTCGGGAGATCTCTCGTGGTCCTGCCACATCAACACCCTGGTGAAGAAGACCCGGCAGCGTCTGTACCACCAGAGAGGCTTAAGGGACTTCAAACTCCCCTCTCAGGTGCAGGAACTTTTACACCTGCTCCATTGAGAGCGTCCTGACGGGGAACATCACCTTCTGGTTCGGAAACAGCACCGTGCAGGACAGGCGAGCACTTCAGAAGGTGGCGTGGTCTCCTGAACGCACCATACGCACCGAGCTCCCTGTACTGCAGGACATCTACAACAAGCGGTGCTGGTCCAGGGCCAGGAAGATCGTAGAAGACATCAGCCATCCCAACAATGGACTCTTCTCTCTGCTGCGCTCAGGAAAACGCTTCCGTTCCCTGAGAGCAAACACTGAGAGAATGAGGATGAGCTTCTTCCCGCAGGCCGTACGGAGTCTAAACCAGGGTGTGCCAGCACCTACCACCGGAACTGTCTCTCTAACATGATGACTGCACTTTAGTCACCACTGCATACTGGGTCACTTTAAACGGAACACTTTAAATCATCACTTGAGTCACTTTTTCTGCTTTTGTATTTTTATCTTTTGTATTTTTTCATTCATATTTTATCTGTATATTTATGCCGTAATTCTCTTCCTTATTGTATTTTTTTTGTATTGTTTTTATCACTTGTATTTTATACATATTTTATCTCTCTCTTTTTTATTGTATTTTATTGCTTTTGTGTTTTATTTTTAATCCCCTATCTTACATTTTTTTGCCCCCCCCCACATGTTAACATGCTGGACAATTGCAAAATACATTTCACTTCATGTTGTTGATTAAAATAATTGTGGATGTGACAAATAAAATAAAATTGGATTTGAAATTTGAAATTTTAATTGCCTTGAAAAACAACAACACATTTTTGGTTTAATTTCTGAAGGAATTGAAATGTTTGGTTCATTAATAAATATAAATGAATTAATACCTGTTTGTCTGACACTGAACCTTATAATGTGTACATGTACATAATGCGTGCACTTGTATTTAGATCAGATAAAGAAGAGAGATTGTGTTTGCCTGTGGAGACTTACTGACATTTGTTTGGTTTTTATAGTGACCAGTGAGTGACCATTATTTTCCAAGAGACTTCTCATCCTTTGCTAAATGTCATAGTTCGACTGGCCCTAATAACAGTTGTTTCTGTGCTTCTTCTTTTATTGCAAATCTTCTTTTATTTATAGTCAAATTTAAAACACAATTTAAAGAAAACCTTACGTTTCTTGAGCATTTTGCTTCCTTTGTCAATCAATTATTTTGTTGCTTATTTTTAACGCTTAATTATATATAAATGACTATAAAAAGGCCAGTCGTATTTGCTATTGAAAATCACCTGATGAGATTTCATTAACCTCTTAGAAATGGATGTAAAATCACGTCATTAATATGCTATAACTAATTTAATCAGAAATGTTTGTTCCGAAACCTTTGAATGTGTTGAACTGAGGAAATTAATGAAGAAAAAACACAAGTCAACGACCAATTAAACAAAAATGCAAAATAATTGAATAAATATTTGGATTACCTTAATAGGTTAAGTCACACATGCTGTTCTGCTCCACAATATCAGCAACCGAGAAATATCTCTTTATCTGCCAAAAACGATACTGTATGTGGCACTCACATACATTCTTTTAAAAAAGAATTTATAAGAATGCCTTTTCCTGGTGGTGTATATTCCCCCATTTGTGTGCATGATGTGAACTACACAATGACAGAGTTTGTTTCTCCAACCTGAAATGAGATTTAAGTGAGTTATATTTTCTCCAGAGTAAATGTTTTTGTTCCTGACAATAAAAAAAAGAGTGTGTCAGTTAGCACAGCCTCGAATGTATTTCAGTGTGTGAGTTTATACAGCAGGCTTGTAGTCTGGCAAACACACTGCACAAGACCCATTTTTCACTGTCAGGTTGTAACGCTTTTAGAAGGGACAAGATCTCAAGGTATGAAGCGAGTGTGTTTCACCTGATGGAAACCACAATAGGCAGGAATAGAGTCTAAAATCTGTGCGGACAGCATGCACATACATTTTTGCTGCATAAAGTCTATATATTTCTTCACTTCTGTCTTATAATGCAATGCAATTTTGTAATAGATAAGAGCACCAAACAGATATCAAATCCAATGAATGCTTTTTATTTCTCAGCTCTCTGTAGTTTCTTTTCTGGGTCTTTTGCTTTAGTCTCAAAGAGTAAAGTTCACCTGTCAATCTGAGCTGAAGATTCCTGCAGAAAGAAACTCATTCTCTGTTTTTGTTCTAAGTGCAATAAATAGTGAATCCAATTTTCCTCTGAATAATGTCTGAAGAATGGAATATAAAGCTGTGAAATCTCTGAAATACTCTAAGTATGTTTTTTTCATCATAAATACAAAATAAGCGTATTTTGTGACTTTTTGTGTCAGTTTAATACTTAAGTTTGGAAACGTCTCTAATGAATTATGATGTATAAGCATGTTTCTGAAAAACTGAAATGCACATATGCTGATTTTTTTATTTTTAATTAATTCCCTCTTTTTTTCACCCTATCTCTGTTTGTCTACAGATTTTTTTTTTGCCCTTTGGCAACGGCAAATAATATTGATTTAATAACAGGTTACTGGAGATTTTATAATCTAGCCACAGGGGTTGCAAGCCAGTTACTTCTGTGCCGGTCCCAAGCCCGGATAAATAGAGAGGGTTGCGTCAGGAAGGACATCCGGCGTAAAATTAGTCAGACTTGAACCATGCGAGTCGTTCAAAGAAACTTCATACCGGATCGGTCGAGGACCGGGTTAACAACGACCGCCACCGGTACTGTTGACTTACAGGGTGCCGGTGGAAATTGGGCTACTATTGGTCAAAATAGGAGAGGAGGCAGAAGGGTGCGTGAACAGAGAGAGAAGAGGAAGGGCAGGAGCATAGACCTGAGAATAGGGACTCTTAACGTTGGCACAATGACAGGGAAAGGCAGAGAGCTGGCAGACATGATGGAGAGAAGGAAGGTAGATGTACTGTGTGTGCAAGAGACGAGGTGGAAGGGCAGCAAAGCACGTAGTATTGGAGGAGGATACAAACTGTACTACCATGGTGTGGATAGGAAGAGAAACGGGGTAGGAGTGATCCTGAAGAAGGAGCTGGGGAGCAATGTGCTAGAGGTGAAAAGAGTCTCAGACAGGGTGATGAGCTTAAAGCTGGACGTTGAGGGGTGATGGTGAATGTAGTCAGTGGGTATGCTCCACAAGTGGGCTGTGAATTAGAAGAGAAGGAGAGATTCTGGAGTGAATTTGATGAGGTCATAGAGAGTATTCCCAGAGGGGAGAGACTGGTTGTTGGAGCAGACTTCAATGGTCATGTTGGTGAGGGGAACAGAGGTGATGAGGATGTGATGGGCAGGTTTGGTGTGAAGGAAAGGAACCTAGAAGGACAGATGGTGGTAGACTTTGCTAAGAGGATGGAAATGGCTGTAGTCAACACTTACTTCCAGAAAAGAGAGGAACACAGAGTGACATACAAGAGTGGAGGTAGGAGTACACAGGTGGACTACATCCTATGTAGACGAGGCCATTTGAGAGAGGTAGTGACTGCAAAGTAGTGGTAGGAGAGAGTGTAGCCAGACAGCACCGCATGGTGGTGTGTAAGATGATGCTGGTGGTCAGGAGGAAGAAGAATAGAGGAAAGACAGAACAGAAGACCAAGTGGTGGAAGTTGAAGGATGAAGGAGCTTGCGAGGAGTTCAGGCAGAGATTGAGACAGGCTCTGGGAGATCAGGAAGAGCTGCCTGATGACTGGGAAACTACAGCAGAGGTTATCAGGGAAACAGGTAGGAAGGTGCTGGGTGTTTCATCTGGTAGGAGGATGGAAGATAAGGACACTTGGTGGTGGAATAAGGAAGTACAGACTGCATCCAGAGGAAGAGGTTGGCAAAGAAGAAGTGGGATCTAGAAAGGACTGAGGAAAGTAGACAGGAGTACAAGGAAGTGCAGCGCAGAGTGAAGAGGGAGGTGGCAAAGGCCAAACAGAAAGCATATGATGAGCTGTATGACAGGTTAGACACAAAGGAAGGAGAGAAGGACTTGTACAGGCTAGCCAGACAGAGAGATAGGGATGGGAAGGATGTACAGCAGATAAGAGTTATAAAAGACAGAAATGGAAATGTACTAACAACCCAGGAGAGTGTGCAGAGAAGATGGAAGGAGTATTTTGAGGAGCTGATGAATGAGGAAAATGATAGGGAAAGTAGGGAGGAGGATGTGGATGTTGAGAAGCAGGAAATAGCAGACATTAGTAGGGAGAGGTGAGGAAGGCTCTGAAGAGGATGAAGAGCGGAAAGGCTGTCGGTCCTGATGATGTGCCTGTAGAAGTGTGGAAGTGTCTAGGAGAGTCAGCTGTAGAGTTCTTAACCAGTTTGTTTAACAGGATTCTAGAGAGCGAGAAGATGCCTGAGGAGTGGAGGAAAAGCATTCTGGTGCCGATTTTCAAGAACAAGGGGATACGCAGAACTGCAGCAACTACAGGGGAATAAAGCTGATGAGCCACACAATGAAGCTGTGGGAAAGAGTAGTGGAAGCCAGGCTTAGGAAGGAGGTAGAGATTTGTGAGCAGCAGTATGGTTTTATGCCCCGTAAGAGCACCACTGATGCCATTTTTGCTTTGAGAATGTTGATGGAAAAGTACAGAGAGGGTCAGAAGGAGCTGCATTGTGTCTTTGTGGATTTAGAAAAGGCATACGACAGGGTGCCGAGGGAGGAGCTGTGGTACTGTATGAGGTTGTCGGGAGTGGCAGAGAAGTACGTCAGAGTAGTCCAGGACATGTACGAGAGGAGTAAGACGATGGTGAGATGTGCTGTAGGCCAGACAGAAGAGTTCAGGGTGGAGGTGGGACTACATCAAGGATCAGCTTTGAGTCCCTTTTTGTTTGCTATGCTTATGGACAGGTTGACAGATGAGGTCAGACAGAAATCTCCCTGGACAATGATGTTTGCAGATGACATAGTGATTTGCAGCGAGAGTAGAGAGCAGGTGGAGGAAGAGCTAGAGAGGTGGAGGTTTGCTCTGGAAAGAAGAGGCATGAAAGTCAGTCGTAGTAAGACAGAATACATGTGTATAAATGAGAGGGGGCAGGGTGGAGGAGTGAAGTTACAGGGGGTGGAGGTGAAGAAGGTGCAGGAGTTTAAGTACTTGGGATCAACAGTGCAGTGTGATGGGGAGTGTGGAAAAGAGGTGAAGAGGCGAGTGCAGGCAGGATGGAGCGGGTGGAGGAAGTGTCAGGAGTGTTGTGTGACAGAAGAGTGTCAGCTAGACTCAAGGAAAGGTGTACAAGACAGTGGTGAGACCAGCTATGCTCTATGGCTTAGAGACAGTGGCAGTGAGAAAGAGACAGGAGGCAGAGATGGAGGCAGCAGAGATGAAGATGTTGAGGTTCTCCTTAGGAGTGACGAGGTTGGACAGAATAAGGAAGAGCACATCAGAGGAACAGCTCACGTTACTTGTGTTAGCAACAAAGTCAGAGAGGCCAGACTGAGATGGTTTGGACATGTGCAGAGGAGGGATAGTGAATATATAGGTAGAAGGATGTTGGAGATGGAGCTGCCATTGAAGAGGGCAAGAGGACGACCAAGAAGAAGATATATGGATGTTGTAAGAGAGGACATGAGGTTGGCTGGGGTCAGAGTAGAAGATACTCAAGATAGAATGAGGTGGAAAGGAATGACTCGCTGTGGCGACCCCTGATAAGGGAAAAGCCGAAAGAGAAGTAGTAGTAGTTACTGGAGATTTTATAATTATTCCACTAAGTCAACTTTAAGGTGGAATTATGTTAATTGTACAGATGATTTATTACAATGACTTGCATTGCAGTCACTGTATAGGTTTATCAGTGAATAAGACTTTGATTTAATTTTGATTTAAACTGATCAGGATCAATCCTGAAGGGGCTGATTGCAGTTCATACTATTCCATGAGTATGTGAAGCAAGTAACGTGGAGCAAAATAATGTCACATCACATGAATTCAACATTGCAATAATGTTCGCTTGGTCAAAGTGACACAAACACAGTGCAATAGAAGGACATTTCTCCTTTTACATTTTTTTTTGTATTTGTTTTTTTTACATGTGTGATTCTAAGCAGCGCTTGTTCTGAAGCAGTTTTACCTTCACTGTATTTTTGCATTGTAGCACAATTAATCATGTTTAGAATGTAAAAAGCAGCGGGTTGAGATGATTGTTCACTGTGTTTTGCTTATAATTAGACAATTTAATTGAAATTATAAATAATCTGTCTAGTTGTGATGAGCGAAGTACACGACAGAACCCAGATCAAGTCAAGTCTGTTACGACTGGCTGATTTTGTGTCATGATACAACAAAGAAAGCCAGATGCTGAGCTACTTACTTGATTTGAAGACTAGTTACTTTACATTAAATAAACTATAATCAACTCTTACACAGTCATTTTTAATTTAATTTAATCTTATATAGGGACACTGAATCCCCCCCACAGAAAAACTTTAAAGCACAAAAGCTTTAGCAGCATTGTAATTAAACTAATTTGAACACAGTCACTGCTGTTCAATCATAAAAAAAAACCACTTGTATCTTTATACAAGTTAAAAAGAGAATACAGTGCAATCGAATAATTTAACTCAAGACTGATGAAAATTTGTTACATTTTAGACAAAATATGAAACAACAAATGTGCTGCTGTACAATATGTCAATTTTATGCCTTTTGTATAAGTGTGTTTTGCTTACAACAATGCATTGTGTGTGTGTGTGTGTGTGTGTGTGTGTGTGTGTGTGTGTGTGTGTGTGTATGTGTGTGTGAGTGTTAATAGAATTATTTCTGTTTTGTTTTTGTGTAGTTTCTCTTCTAAAATGCTTCTGTGTCTTAAACGTATCCCAGGCCCCGTAATTCCTAAAAAAGATGACTGGATCACCGATAGAAATCTTTAAGCATTTTTGGTCATTGAAAAATGTTTTTTTGTCAGAAGTTTGCAAGATTTCAAAATCTTGTTGAGTTAAAACAAAATGTTTTTTTTATGCATTTTTTGAATTTGATGCAACAAATCAATGGGTGTTACATTAGTAAAGCAAATAAGGTTTGTGTGAAGCTAGACTTTCAGCATGGAGCTACCTGAAGTACTATTAAAACTACTTAATTAATGCTACTCGTGAGACTCAGAGAGAGAATCGGAGAAGTGCAAACACTGATGTAACAGATTTTAACTAACCTGAAATAAAAAGACTGTCACTGTGAGAACAAACTCCAATTGAAATACGTTCTTGCAGGTATTTTTAAAAGTTTACTATATAAAAAAATGGTAACAGTATATAACAGTAATATTATATACTATAATGTTGTTTTATAATCACCGTAATGTGTCACACACACGTGTGAGTGTGTGTGTGTGTGTGTGTGTGTGTGTGTGTGTGTGTGTGTGTGTGTGTGTGTGTCTGGGTTTGTTTTAATGGTCAATTTTCATAGCTTGTATAAATACCGTAGTTAATGATGTTTGTTGCTTCAATCCAGCTTCTGGTAAGAAATGGTAAACAGCAGTCAGACATGGTGTAAGTTCTTGGAGCAACTCATTTTACACAAATGGCTGCTGGCAGTGTTGCTATAGTAACATATGTTTTAAAAAGAGGACATGTCATTGGTGCAATCATTTTCTTTGTGGTGGGTGTGTGGGAGCCTTAACAGAACGCATGCAAGGCTTTGACAGCATGTCAGAACAGACTTTGTTTTCTAAAAAACACATTATGTGTGGTCCAGTGGAAGGGAATTTGACATGTCACCCTGGCATTACAGATTGGGTTCAGATCCATTTGGTCCTTCAACTGAGGTTTCTTGAGCAAGACACTGAACCCCACATGCCCTTGAGCGCTGCCCACTGCTCCAGATTTGTGTGTGTTCACTTCCCAGTGTAAGTGCACTTTACCGGATAGGTTAAAAGCGGAACACAATTTCGATATTGTCTTTATTGACAAACTCACTAAACTTTATTTTGTATTGTAATGCTTCTTGAATTTTACACAAGCAATCACACAGAAAATGAATATGATTACTTGGTTGTACTAGTGTCTCTTCAGCTCACTCTTGGAACACAACATTCTTAATTTGATAAATAATGGCAGAATTGCCTTTGGGATCGTCACCATTTTATTGGCACTTCTTACTAATCTAATCACCAATTACTGATGAGTTAACATGACAATCCGGGTAACGTCACTTCCTGAAGAAAGCTGTTTTTGTAGTTTTGCTGCTCTGCCAAGAGTTTTTAATTAGGAATTAGAAATTATTTTGAAGAGTAGCCAGTCCATATAACCAAACAACGCATACAAATTGATTGAATGACTGTTAGGCACAATAGTGAATCTTCGGTTTCACTTTCTATTCCAGGTTCTCCCCGCTCAAATTGCATCGAGTTATTACAGATTCCTACCAATAGATTGTATTTCTGGAGCCAAAGAGTCTGACATCACATCGCAACAAAAACTGAAAGTAATTACTCTAGAATAGTTATTCATGTCCGACTCACCAGTCTGAGATCACTAAACATATTATTAAAGAGGTGCTATACCCTACCAAATGGATGTCAGATTATACAATTTTCTCTGGTCCCCTCCCCATTTACCAGGACAGTAAGATCCAAATTGTTACATATACACCGTAGTCTTCACAGCTGGGCGTCCTAAGTGGTGTCCTTCGAACGGTGTAGGATTTTTAAACAATTGCAGGTATTTTTGGGACAGAGCTGACCTGCTAAATTGAGATATGCCTTTCGCTTATCTGATAATGCTTATTCAAGTGCTTCACATTTTTTTTTTTTTTGGAACATTTTTGCGTTTCAATTTGTGCACTAGTTTTACGTGGTGGCACTTAACTCTGATGTGCTAGTGAGAATGTGATTGGCAACTCCTTGACTGGGAAGTGAGGAACAAGTTTAGTGGATGCTTGGTTTATTGTAATTGTCAATACTAACCCTCCCCTATCATCAAATTATTTAAAGTTCATTAGAATTCTAGTAGATTAATTTCAAGTCTAAGTCTGGTGAAAATGTGGTGCCCTTTTGGTGTGTAAGGGGAGGGGTTGTTTTACAATTTATTTACTCTACTTGTATTATTTACTTCACTACGCTATAGTGGACATTCTTTCCAATACTGTAAATTGTATGGTTTTGGATGCAGGCCCTCTGTATTTTACTAGTTGAGGTAACAAAGCTGCTATTTTCATGTAATTTTCTGATTACATTTTTTCTCCATTCTGTTTTTCTGACCTATACTTTAAATTATGTGTCTTCTACCAGAGAGGGGTGAGAGCGTAGCATTACTGAGGGGTGTAATTTATATCGATTTACCTTTTGAATAGAAGGATGGTAGAGGAAAGAAGGACAGATGTGAGGAAGAGGGGGATGAAGGATGGCAAGTCTCATCTTTGAAAAGCCCATTCGTCTTTGCAAGAGGAGCCGTGGCAACCCTTTAACCTCCTCAGATGAGATGTCTGTGTGAACACGCTGTGTGCTTCTGTGTGTTTTGTATTTTGGTGATGTACCTTCATGCCTCAGAGGAATTGGAATTAATGGCATAAGGGTTGCTTACATGCATGCAAGCAATTGCCTGATCTAAGAATAAACACGAGGCATAACACAATTTAGCTTGGCATAAGAATAGCAAAAATCATTTTTTTTTAAAACCAGTTAAAATGAAAATTATGTTGTTGTTATTATTATTATTGTTGTTGTTGTTGTTGTTGTTGTTGTTGTTGTTGTATTAGTTTAGCTTAGTATTGTTTGTATTTTTAATTTAACATTAACATTAAATTTTCATATATTCCAGTGTAAATATCTCTACACTGGTTACCTGTAAAATACTGCATTCAATTTAAACATATTTTAATCAAATTGAAAGGAAAAATATATATACAATCAAATATATAGACAATATTTTTCAAAGGACAGTCTTCTTGTGTTTGAGGAGCTGGCTTTGTGCATGGCCTTCATCAGCAGAACTGGTTGCTTTACCTCCCAAAGCACTTCAACATTTGCTATGACAGACCCATTCTTAAAAATGCATCCTGCTGACACAACGTAAAAATTAATCGTCTCTGCTTTTTTTGCACATTTAGTAATGCTTCATTGCAGTAAGCAGGCAACTCATTGGTCAGTGAGTTGATCAATAACTTTTTTCACTCAGCTAAAAGCATCATTTATACATTCTAAGCAAAAATTTAAGTATAAAATTAAAGCATAACTTATCTATGGTCAATTTGAAAGGTGGGAGACTTTTTTTCCAAGAAAAAACACTTGACCAGATCAATTTACAACAAACAGTAAGAGATCCAGTGATAAGAATTTGGAGGATGTAGCTTTTTTTTCCTCCTGTGGAGAGGCGGCAGGAAGCAGCTGGTTCAGCATCTCTGAACATTTTCACTGAATGCTGGACACAGCAATGACAGGGATCAAAGGAAAATCCTGCCAGTGATTTTCAAGGTTGATAGCACAACTATATTGAAGAGTCTCCTCACTGAGCTCTGGAGTTATCGTACCAAACAGAGCCCTCTATATTACAGCCAATACAAACATGTTAAACATTTTATAGCAAGTGTTATCATTGTGCTCTGCAGACAAGTATCTCTAAATGAAAATGTGGTAAACTCATCCCGATGTGGTGTTAACATTGGGAAATTTCCTGACAAAAACAACTGATGTAATTTGACTGTGATGCAATGTAAGTCACTTTTAATGCAAGGTGTCTGCATAGAGCATAATTCTGCAAATATTTAGAATTGAATGAACAAAATAATACAATTATTTGGTTATGCTCAAAGTTCCATCCAAATGTGGAGAAGGGCAAAAGTGTGTTAGTTTGATCAAGACAGACTAATATTTTGAAATTTTATGTACTGTACACTATATAACCAAAAGTATTCGGACACCCAGCCAAATGATGAGGATTTTCAGGTGTTGGGCTTATTCCCTTAGTTCCAGTGAAATTAACTTTGAATGCTTCACAGGATACCTAAACATTTTGGACAATTCCATGCTCCCAACCTTGTGGGAACAGTTTGGAGCAGGCCTCTTCCTCTTCCAACATGACTGTGCACAAAGCCAAGTCTATAAAGTCATGGATGACAGAGACTGGTGTGGACGAACGAGTCCTGAACGCAACCCTATAACCTTTGGGATGAATTAAAGCGGAGACTGAGAGCCAGGCCTTCTTGAGATCAGCGTGTGACCTCACTTTTAGAAGAATGGTCAAAAATCCCTATAAACACACTCCTGAACCTTGTGGACAGCCTTCCCAGAAGAGTTGAAGCTGTAAAAGGTCCGACATCATATTGAACCTTATGGGTTAGGATTGAGATGGCACTTAAGTTCATATGTGAGTCATGGCAGGTGACCGAATACTTTTGGTAATAAAGTGTAGATTTCCAGAACCCCTTAGTAGAAGGCTACGTCTAAAAGACGGCCACCATGGCAGAATGGTTGAAAAACCGAAGGCCGTGGCCTTATAATAGCGGTTTTATGGTAATTTTGCTATAATGTAAATGGTGAGCGAACTTGGTGTGCTCTTGTCTGGCATCTTCAGAATGGCATTGTGCTCCAGGAACAGACACATGAATGACGAACAGCAGAACACCGTTTTGCAAATGAATGGTTTTCCCAATTTTTTTCTATTTACAGACGCATACCTAACGCCATTTTCAATTATCTTGGTTCTGCAGTTCTTCTTGCGTGGTGTAATTAATAAGCTTTTATCCCAATCTGCTCTTCTATCTAGTCTGGACATATTTGATAAGCAAAATGGAAAGGACACTAGGAAGAGAAATGTAATTATCTTTGATTCCGTGCATACGTGAGATTTGAGCCTGGGTGCAAACTCAGGTTAAATGTGCTCATCTTCCTCGGCTAATGAAGCTCCGGCCTTCGTGGCGCTTGAGCGATTTGTTTTGGCAAGTTCCAGATGCGTGGCCCTCTCCTACTTGTCTCTGTTTCGAGTCCCTACAACAGCGATCGTTTTATCAGGCTAATGTTCCAGCTCGATAGGTCTAATGAACTTCAACTGGATTCTGTGGTTCAAAACGTTTTTCATTTTGCTTGTTTGCTTGCTTTACGACATCCATTCATAAATCCCTTCATGTGGAAATGGTTCTAATATTGTACCCTGCCACTTCTCTTTCTTGCTTCATGGTTTGGATAAACGTTTGCGGAAAAACAATCACCCAACTCATTAAAAGTTAAACAAATCTGTTGAACAGTTATCACGCACAAGCACCGTGATAATATTCAGAGTTCCTTTTTTTCTTTCCTTTTTTCAGTTATGTGTCTTGATTTGGGGATTTATTCATTGCTTGTGTTTTTGTCCAGTTCTTTAACTGCATACAAATGTTATATTTGTATACTATATTTTAAGTTTAATGGCTTAAAATATAGTGCCACAAATTTAATAGCATGCCCCAAAAAACCTTTTGTTTAAAGCCCATAATCTACATCACATTATGTACACCAAAAGTGGTGAGAAAAAAATGATGTATCGTGAAACATTTTCACTTAACCTGCACTTTGTTTGCATGTCCTTTTCAAAAGACAAATATCTAACTCTTTGCCTTTACACATCCTTTACATTATATGTTGCAATAGTATATTTTGTTGCAATAGTATATTTTGTTTTCCAAAGCAATGCAGATTGTGTTTTTGTCATGGTAGGTTTAGAGGGAAGTGGTTTGAGTTTAAATGTTGATATATAAACAAGATTGGACAGAATTTAATACTATTCTAAACTTATTAGAGACCACACTCTTAACATATGAACCCCAATTTCAGCATGGAACATAAAAAACATAATTACAAGCAATAAGAAAGAGCACAAGAATAATAACAGAAAAAAACACCATTACAGAAACAACTGAACACAAAAAAAAATACAGGTGAACTATAAAATCACAAGTATGAATAAAAAGTTAAGACAGGGTCATGCTTTCCTTTACTTTTTCCCAAGTATAGGAAAGTGTTTGGCTTCAACATTCTTAATTTTGCGCAAGTATGTAGCAATACAGCAAGTCGTATTCTGTTATCAGTTTTAAACCTGACCATCAAATTAATTCTCAGCTTAGAGAAACAGGAAGTCTATGCAGAAATCATCCACAGAATAGAAAAACGCCCGGTGCAATGGATACTTCTAAAACAAGGTAAGACAATTAGATAGAGAAGGTCAATTGAACCGCTGGGCAGGATAATGCGAAGTGCCGCTATTCGACAGAATAAGGTAGAAAGGAACGGCTGCAATATTGTGGCCTTGAGAGAGTGTGTGCGGAGAGGGAGTGTGATGCTGCTATTCCTGCAGTAGTCCTGTAGTCACCCTCATTGAGCTAGTGAGCCGGTCGGCTGCTGCTGCAGGAAAGGATTCCTATCTGAATCTGGGATAGTCGCATGTGCTGCAACAGGAAAACAGAGCTTTCGCTTAACCTGCCTGGCTGCTCATGTTACCCAGCTGTTGGATGAGGAAGATAGCCTCCTCTGGTGGGAAAAGGAACTTGTTGGACTGCATGCAGAGGTAAAGGTAGGACATTCTTCCTTCACAGTGCATCAAATACGCACATCACGGCTTAACTTCAATGCTGTGTGTGTCTGTGTAGTTGGCGCATGTTTTTGGAGTTAAAGCGGTTAGAGGTTTGTTGTAATAATAATTTATTCATGGAAGTACAATTTCATTATGTTGTTGATCTCTGTGCTTTTTTGGTACTTGACTTGTCACCCATTAAGATAAACTTGAGCAGAATTAGTTTGGAACGCATTTGCTATTGTTTTTGGAGATGCGATTCTTTCTTGTGAAGAAATTACATGATTTATTTGAACAGTTTATTTAATATTTTAGCAGGAAATTCAAATGTTTATGAGTTAGCTTAGCGATAGTGAGTTGGGAACTAATTATTAGTCTGTTTAATTAGCTAATTATTTTGCTTCTGGGGACGAAGGATGGAATTGTTTTAAAAGATGCTTTTAGAGTGGATAACAAAAAATACAGCTTCTTTTGTGGTCATTGCTTGAGAACTGAATATGTTGTAATTCCTGGTTTGTGTATAATTTGTCATTATATTACTTTGAATAACCTCGGAAAAAAGCTTGGAAGGTCGAAAAGAGCTTGGCATTTCAGAATGGGAATTATGGGCCTGGGTGGAAATGTGTCTATGAATGGATTGCAAAGTAAATTCTAAATCTCAGTTGTGGTTTTAAAGTGTGTTGCTCTTTATCTGTTTATGGTAAGAAAAAACACGTTTGTTTTTTTGCCATGTACTGAACAAAATTGTGAATACTAAGATTTAAAATGTGTGGACAATTGGTAAATTGTTTGGCTTTATCTGGTTGTGAAGTAGTTTTGAGGCTCTGCAGTTGTGTAATGGTGTTGCTCCCAGCTGATTGATTCCTCTTACATGCTCTGTTGAAATGGGACATGGTTGACTACACTCTACAAGATTTTTTGTATCTGTGTGCGTCTCCAGCACCTCAATTAGTTTCTGTTGCAGTTCGCTTTGCTGTCTGTCAGCTGATGCAGTAGGTAGTGAGCTCCTCCATAACACCACGCAACCAAACATGTGCACTAGCACCATTTAAGAAGATTGATTTCTCTCTTTTCAAAGGCAATGCATCAGATTTCATCAACAAGGTTGAGGTTTGAGTTAAAAGGTTGGTATTATTTTACTGCTACACTATGCAGAAGAAGAGAAACTAATTAAAATGTCCAGTGAAATGCAGGTCTAGCATGTCTTGTCTGTCTGTGCTCTAACGCCGAATATCTTTTACATCTCCAAGGCAAACAACATTTCAAAATGACATCTCGGTGAGTCTGCAGAAAACAAGGCCTTGGTCTGAAAAACCTTGTCAATCTTTCTGCAGCACAACGCAATTGTGGGGGACTTCTGTCTATGTTTAAAGATTTGCTGGAATCTGGCCACAAAGTGCAAGGAAGTTTTTCTCGCAGAACAAAACAATGGTAAATCAATTTATAATTCTGTGGGAATTTACTCTTTTGAGAAAGTTTAAAAGAACTTTCTCATTAATTAGTTGTTTTGGTAGAAATACTTAAGATTGTTGCAAAAAAGAGTAGCACAGATTGAACACTGTGTGTTTAATTTGTTATCATATCAGGCATTTTCAGAATTTAATACTCACTGGAATACTCACTTAAAAAAAACTGTCATAATATGAAATGCATATCTAAAGATAAACGTGTTTTAGTACACACTAGTATCAGTATCATGTACTATGGAACGATACAAAAGCTTAAGTAATCAAACTCTGCTTTGTTACATGGGTTACATTTAAAAATGCAGATGGTCACATCTAAGTTGTTGGAAAGCAAAAGTAACGTCACTGGAACAAAATAAATGGCTTCTAAATGAAAACCAAATGCTTGGATTTCAAAGAATTTCATATTTTCTTTCTTCTGTTGTAGTCACGCATGGCTAAGCAAATGCTATGCTTTAAACCTTTCAGAATGGCAAAAGCCAATGGATAAAGGCATGAAATCAAATCAGGTCCAGTCACAACCAGCTAAACCAGAATTATGTGCCATGCTGTACTTCTCACAAATCTTTTTTCTCTCATTATATGGCCTTGCTAGCTGTGGAATGGCTGTCCAGAGCTTTAAATTCCTCCTCCCCTAATATGTGCACACAGTGGGTTATTTCTTCGCATGTGAGTAAAAGCTTTCTCTTGTGATAGATTCTGTTTTCCACTCAGTCATTATGTGAATGGCCTTTTTGCATGTTTTGTGTTGGCCATTATACAAAACAGCACTCCATCTAAAATGGACACCCACTTTTTGTCTCTTGGGATTTTGATAAATTTGATATCAACAAAATACTAGCCTGTCTGTCTATAAGCCTGTCACAGATATTTAGTTTATCCTTCAACGTCCTATTCTTTTTTCATCCCAACCCATATTTAAACGTTCACTATACTAATGGCAGGCATCGTGTGAATGAGAAAAGGTAAAAGAAAACCACATTTCTTGATCAGTGATTTGCTCTGACAGTCTCTTCAGGCTGGTACTAATGAAGTCACATTTATCTCTGGCCTGTCTAGATTCCATTAGCTTATGTGTAATTCTGTTAACTCTCAGAACGGCATTAAGTGGGCCATAGTGGCTTTGTGTGTAACCCTGTAGCTTTATCTTTTTGTCTTTGCTAGTAGATTTTATTAGTTGTATAGCAAAATTGTAAATAATGATGAGAGATATATTTTCTTTTCAATAATTAAATTACAAAGTATTTGTGGCGGTTATTGTGAGGAAGATCTGTGTCTGAGTGTCCAACTGGTTCTTAGTGAATGGATGAACTGTAGAGTTCCAACTGGTTCTTGAGGAATACAAGAATTGCTGATGCCCAGGAGGCATCCTGTTTTAGGAGAAATAGATGTCCCACTGATTCCATGCGGTATAATTTGCCAGAGGAGACTGGCACCAGTCATAGTCATAGTGATAATCGTAGCCATTTTCTTAACACCTAACACCATACTAATGAATAAAAAGCAACGATTCTCTTACATATTCACCCGTGCGCTTTGAGACAGTTAAAACTGTGAAAAGTGCCTTACAAATGCTCTGAACTTGAACTTGAACTTAATTCTAATGGATGAGAGGAAGAAGTTATATCTTTTTTTTACAAATATAATCCGTAAATCGGACTGATCCTGACAAGAGTAGAAAAGGAAAGGTAGAAGAAAAGAAGATAATAACAAACATAAAAAATTATTGTCAGCCTATCATCTTTTCTCAAGATGAATTTTTCATTTGATTGACAGCTAATGTAGTATTATCTTTTACATAGGTCACCACACAAATGCAAAAACACATAAACTTGTCTTGTAAAAATTTACATCATAAACTTTTTGCGAGCTGTAAGAATTTTTATGCTTCTTGATTTCTTGAGAATTCAAGAACGCTGAGAATTCTTTATCATCATCTTTCGACAGGCATTACCAAAAAGATTTTAAGTGCTATCTGTTCTTTTTCTGGAAAGTTTCCAGAGGCGTTGATTGGACAGTCTCCACATCATCTACAGTTTACAGCAACTCAGTGTGACACTTTTCAGTGTCACAACACCAGGCTTCAGAAGGCAGCATGGCTTGCCTTTTTTTCTGGAGAGACATGTGGACTGATGCTACTTTTCTCAATGTCCAAATCACATGTATAGGAAAAGTGAAGAACATGAAAGATATTCCCCGGATTTAGGTGACTCACTTGAGAAATCTGAGGTGCACAAGAAGAGCTCCTTAGAATACTTCACTGTAGCCCAAGGCAAAGATCTGTGTGTAGGAGATGATGAGAACTGAAATGGGCTGGTAATGGTGTGTGTGCACTGTGTGAAATTGGAAATGGGTGGCTGGCGTTGTCAATCTTGGCATGTCTCACCACTCTCTCTAATTTGCTTTTGTCTGCGTCATTTCCAACCATTGACCATGGCCTAAAATAATGTGAATGTGCTTGGAGAAATCTGTGTACAGAAGTAAATAGGAAATTGTTTATCCCTCAGGCAATGTTAGTACATAAAATGCCACATACATAATACAGCAAGATGTACAGTGCTTTATTACAGTGCTTTAAGTAAACATACAATCTGTAGTATTTTTGACACTTTCTTATTTGAATTATTTAAAGAAACATTTCACAGCCAGCTTTGAGCTTTATACTACAAAATAACTAAACAAATTGCACTTGTTTCAACATATGAAATGTAAAAGTTTTTTTTCTTGTTCTTAAAATTGTATGCTTTTCTTAACTTGTCACATGGTTTTTAGCTTATAAACAGAGAATCAGAAAGAAAATGGGGTGTATATCTGGGAAATGCATATATCTGGGCTGCCAGTGTGATGCCATCCACGTTGAGTTGGAACTGATTACCACATGCTGCACTGCGTAATTACACGTCTTTGATTATATCTTCAAACAGAATGAGTTCTGAAGGATTTGTTTTTTCCTGCATGGTGATGCATGTACACAGAATTGACCTCCTTTCAAAAGATAGGAGGTATGGAGGTATCTAGACTTTTAGATGTTGCCTTTGATCGGTCAAGGTTAAAACATTTGATCTATACATTTATCTTTAACAGCAACACTAATACATTTAATGTTTTCCTGTTCCAATAGTAGACTCATTTTAAATAACTTAGAGTTAATATTAAAAGCTTGATTAACAGATGGCAGTTCATCTTTTTTTTTAGAATGGTTTTCCTATTCTGTCAGGCTGAAGATCAAGATCAAGTATGCAAATAAAAACAAATGCAAAGTGGTTTGCTTACATCAGCATTGCTGTGGTTTACTCATCAATATCAGTGTTGTTGTTTTCACTAGTCTGTTACAGTAGTTTGAATTTTACCGATCTAAGAATAGAAGTTTCTTGCGCTCAGTCTTTGTAGGTACAATTACAAAGAAAAGCATGATTTAGCTAAGTAAATGTATAAAATAATTTTATTTGATGTTTGAGGCTAAAATCTTATA
This sequence comes from Paedocypris micromegethes, assembly GCA_028031935.1. NCBI lineage: Eukaryota > Metazoa > Chordata > Actinopteri > Cypriniformes > Paedocypris > Paedocypris micromegethes. The sequence goes on from CM051505.1 coordinate 381,536, forward strand.
AATATGTGATGTAAATATATAGCATTAATAGAATTATATGTATTGTATATTACTTTTAATATTACTATTGCAAATTAATTTTTACATTTAGTCATGGGGATTATGTGTAATGCCAATATGGTGTAAAAATTGTAATGTGAAATGTGCTGATATGCGCTAATCATATCTGAATATTCTTTTGATATGTGAGGATGATCTCTAGTTGTGTGCTGATTAATGATGAAGATTAAGTGAATAAAGGTCATTATAAAGGTGTGCAGCGAGTATGGATTACGTTTGAAAAAAAGATTCTATTCTTCTGTTCCATATTCTCAAATGTGTTTCTGTACAATTCAGTGACAAATTACTGTATATTAGAAAAGCATATACATAATAAATATGCTGCACACTAAGTCATCATTGCACACACCACTCATGAAACATTAATTGGAAAGCACAGGATGTTAAGTTTATAACACATTCCTGGTTGTTAAATAATATTAAGTGTGAGCCAAACAGCTATTCTACAGTATACACAATTATATAGTTCAGAGTGTGTATTTTGTCTTCAGGTCCAAGGTTGCTGGGATTGGCTTCAGCTCCATGTGAACCCGAAATGGAATATAAGTTGAAAATGTATGAATGGAGGACATACTATTTCACATATTTTCTTCATCCAAAATTTAGTTGTACCTGAGCAAAAGAAAACCACCACAGCGGGGGTTGCAGGAAGCAGCTCAGCCACAGATGAATAATGACTGCTCAGAAGGTTCGTCTGATGGGGTATCCGCTCTCCTTGACGTCATTATTAACCAGCGAGCGTAAGAGAGAGAAACTGGAGAAAGGGCAAAGTAGGATCTCTCCTGATTTGACGTCACCATTTACCATGAGAAAGTGATGGATGGGAGAGAAACGGTTGAGGCTCAGGTACTAGAAGAGAGAGAAAAGGTTGATGTGTGGCTTTGTCTGCGGCAGTAGAAGGTTGGTGAAATGGACTGTGATATTGGCTTTTAATTTTCCCTGCCGTAAGCAATGGGAAAAAGCTGAGAACCACTATAAACGTGTAGATAAGAAAATAAATAACTTTTCAAGCTGCATAATTGATGTCTGTATATGGTCTATCTGTATATACTGTACATACAAGTCAGTTTATTGCTAATAACTACTGCAGGCTGTCTGTTTATTGCCAAGCTGTTGTTTAGTCAATTTACTTGGTGCATGTCTTTACAGCCATAATTATATTTCATATGTTAAAGAATTGAAATCATAAATAACTGGTCATTAATTGAAACAATAAAATCCTATACACTACATTAGTATGGAACAATGTAACACACTTACAGATTATAACTGAGAACTTGTTCTCATCTCCTTAAAGAACATTACTGTAAAAATCCAAGGAAATACTGTAAAGGCTGATTTGATCGGTTTGTCAAGATTTGGATTGCTTCTGATTTTTGTTTTCACTGTTTTGGTGTGTGTGTGTGTGTGTGTGTGTGTGTCTGTGTAAAAGAAGGCATGCACTAATGGAGCATGAAGTGCCATCTGACATTTACTAATGCAGTGATTCATATGTGGAATGTTCTGTCTTGGTCATACACATACAACCTCCGGATCTGAGCTGTTCACCTGTAATGACACAAGAAAGTCACTAGGGAGTCCAGTGAAGGCACTCCATCGTCATGGTAACAGCCTTGCCGCTAAAAATAGTTTCATTTTATTGGGATCACATAGTCCGGTGGGATCGTGGAGAGGTGGATGAGGGTCTGTTCAGTGGGTGCTGGAATCCATGGCCCATTTTAGACAAACACAGAAAACAAATGAGAAATATTAAATTGAGTAGTGGACAAGCAATGGACAAACATTTTGCTCTATTAGAGGTCTTGAAGTGTATTATTGCTTCCTTTGTGTCATATACTGCAGTACAGACAACAGAAGCTTCAAAAATCGAAATTTCTAACTCCGCATTTTGGGAAGACCTGAACAAACTGAAATCCAGGCATTGCAGGATCAAATCCTAGTTTGATTCAACGGCTCAAGACTGCCCATTGCCCCGGGTTTGTGTGTGTTCACTCTCCTGTTTGTTCAAGTTTATTTGTACAGCGCTTTTCTGAGTCCAAGACCAACTCATAGCCACTATGCAGAGTTTAAAACAAAGTCATTTGCAAATGTGTCCATTGTGTCCAGTGGAACTGATAAAACACTTAATTACAAATGGCATGATGAATGCTTAGTGTACTGTCTGAAACCATTTCTCTATTAGACAACATACGTATCTTTTTTCATGATGTTTGTGCATGTGTGTGTGTGTGTGTGTGTGTGTGTGTGTGTGTGTGCGTGCGTGTGTGTGTGTGTGTGTGTGTGTGTGTGTGTGTGTGTGTGATATTATATCCATTACATGTGATATGTAATGGATATGATAAATATTATGATTGTCATGACATGATATGATTGTCATATATGATAGTATGTTCATTACATGTGAGTTTGTGGCGCTAAACAGTTAAATGGTGCTAGATGACGTCTGGTGCTTAACAATTAGTATATAATAATATTTATAAGTATATAACTTAAAATAAATTCTTAAGCGCTAAATTAAAAACCAATTAAACACTAAAAACAAAAAACTTTAAGATGTAGTGACTGAACTGTGTAATTTACTTGCCAGTAAATGTTAGTCAACCTCTAATTTTAAACGTTTACAATTTATATCTGATAAGTCCAATTTTTCAAATTCCATAAATTGGTAACGTGTACATAACTTGCATATTTGTTCACTGGTTGCAAGCTCATTTAAATTACGATCATCATTTTAGTAAGAAAAAAAAATCAGAGGATTATTATAAAGTCTTTTTTGAGAGTACACATTTTGTTTCTACGATTTATTCTCTCTTTTTATAAGACATTATATTATATTGGTGATATTTATTAATGTATTTCCATTGGCACATTGGTCATTATTTGTTGACTTCACAGTTTAGCATCAGTCTTTTGTTCAATCATGTCCATTTCTGGCTTGTGTTGCATGTATCTAGCATCAGCCTCTAGAGGTCTCTCTCAGTTTTTCCTCTCCGCCTGATTGAGGTGAGAAGTGTTTTGCTGCACTTTTGTAACCTCTCTGTCAGTGCGGCCCCCTCCTCTCTTCCTCTTCCATGATTGAGTGCATGTAGAATGCTGACATCAGATAACGTCTGCATTGGCAGTCCTTGTGTGACTGAGCTTCAGTCTGAATTTGCATATCATTTGGAATTCAATAAACTAAATGGACCCGTGCCCACACTGACAATATGAGGAGTCATAAATATTGTAATACTACTATACCTGATGGATGGATGTTTAGCTTGCTGGCAGGTTTGATTTCACCATAAAAAGCTTCTTGTTAATGGTTTTTGTGCCGTTAAAGTTAGTACTTTTTATCCATGCCAGAAACTGACTTCTGACAGTCTGTTTTTTTTTTTTTTTGAATAATGCGATCAGTTTGCCACCTCAGTCTCGTGCATTAATATAATAGATCTTCTGGTTCTCACTGTGAGTTGCAAATGTTTGTGGAGGAGCACAAACAATCAAAAAAAGCACCAGATGTTCATACAGTTCTGCTACACTGAGCAATAAATCACTCATAACGGTGGGAGGTTGCGGAAACATGTTAGATGTGCCACTCAAGAGCCAGGACAAATGATGCAAGACAAGCTCAACGTTAAAGCGTTATTTCATCAGAGTGTTTTAATTTGTCTGAGATATTACTGGCTTCTCACATTCTGTTGCTTCTACTCAAGATAATTTCTCTGACAAGACTGAGCATTTTCAATTATTACATTCATGATGTGCATCAGAAGGCCCGCACCAGGGTAGCTTTTATCAGGAGCTAACCTTTCAAATTTCACACTTGTTCGATCTTCTTGAAAAAGTCATTTTTAGAGTGAGCTTTCGAGGATGCGTTGTGTCATTGCAAATCTCAAGCAAGACTTTTTTTCGTCATTAAGCTTTGAATGAGTTAGCTTTGAGAGCTGTGAGAGGAGATGAGTAGCTTTGAGTTTGTATAAATCTTAAAAATCTTTTTTATTCATAACTAACAAATAAAGTAAATATTTATAGACACCACGCATTTATAACTTTATCATATTTCAATGAAATCTGTACACATTTTCGTTAAACCCACAGACACATTTACATTTTTTCCATTTAACTTTATTTGAATTGACATTTTCAACGCTTTTATTCAAAGCGGCCTAAATTTCATTACAATTTTACAAATTTCTGCTTTCCCTGGGAATCGAAATTATTAAAGTTCTAAACTGTGAAAAAAACGATTACTATAGTACTATTGAATTATCTATACAATATATATTTGGGCTTCAAAATTTCCAGATGCGCATTCATGCCCTTTCTCTTGTTTTTAATGGTCTCTTCCCTCTTGTTTTCTTCTTCTTGCTCTGCATTGATTTGATACACGTGCAGTGATTTACCGCTTCCTGCACTGCAGTGCTGCAGAAAACGTGTATCACAAATTCAACTCTGTCAAGTAGCCTGGATCTTACAAGCTTCTTTAAAGCCACAATGCAGCATTTTACAAATTACTAATGATACAGACTTACACACAATCACAATGCATGGCACGATGTGAGTTTAATTTAAAATCTGCTTTGGAAACAATTCAGTAATAGACACACACACGCACACACACACACACACACACACACACACACACACACACACAGCCACCACACTGTGAATACAAAGGGTGCAAAATGCTCTGGTTGTTCCTGTCAGTCATCTGCCAAACGTGGAAACGTGAAACTGTAGGAGGGTACGGAAGCTTCCAGACTTGTTCTAATGATCGACCCCCGCAGCAGACAGGCCAGAGTGTGTGTGTGTGTGTGTGTGTGCAAATGTATTTGTGCATGCTCTCCATGCTTGATCATTTTAGTCTGGAATGCTGCACATTAGGTTTTATACACTCCTTTGGTTAGAAAACATGCAAAATACACAAAAGGCTCTGACAATTTAACAGTATGTTAGCACGAGCATGTGAGATCGCAATCAAAATGTAATGCATTTGAGGCATTTTGGAGCATTCTAATACCAGGTATAATTTTGGTACAGAGTGGTGTTCTTGTAGTTCACTTTTCTTTCTATTACTCATTCTCATTTGTTTAGGAAAGCGTGATCTTTTGTGCAGATCTTCAGGCTGATATAATATTGCAAATCCACAGTTCCATGCTGTAGGACGTAAAAAAAAAACCTCATGTTAGTCATACTCGCCTGTCTCAAAAGAAAATCTCTGAGGGTGTATTTGTCATACAGTATGTTATGCCGCTGAGTCACTCAAGTGTACTACATACTATGGAAATAGTGTGCAAATTCTAAGCAATAGTATGAAAGTTGTTCACCCTTGAACATGGCTTCACTGATTTTGTATTCTAAATATTCGTAAATTGCTACTTGAGCAAAAATCTACCTTTGTCTTTATGATTTATCATGGTTGTTTCACTAAATTGTCTTTAAATGTAAACTTTTAATTAATTCCTTTTTTTTTCACAAGACAATTTTGCAACTTTTGTTCTCTTTGCTGCTGCATTATATAATATCATCTAAATACTTTATATTGGAAAACTTGTATGCTTTCTGACTTCATTTCATGAGTCTTAATTTAATGATTTTTATTTGTGGAAAAAGCTAGATTGAGCCGTGGGACTGTAGAGGACAGGAAGGAAGAGAAGAATGAATTAAAATGACTTGAGGAAAACAGAATGTAGTTCTTTTCAGCCTTGAAGTGTGCTGTCATCTTTTTGAAAAAGACCACATCCTTTTCTTTTCATATCCTCTTCTCCACCCACTTGTCCTGACATACTCTTCTCTGAGGCTGTTTTTCTTCTTCATTTCATCTTCTATTCATTCCTTCCTTATTTCCTACTCTACACTTGTCTCTTGATAGACTTGTTGAGATTGTACAGCAGCGTCTACTGGTATTTGAGACACTCTTTTCTCAAGGCTCATGTCACTTGATTTTACACACGTGGTCGTGTTGATTATTAAACATACCACTGGAGAATGACATTTAAGGCAAATGAACTCATTCCTCATTCCTCACACATGCCAGTTTTCAATGAAAGGCAGGTATGTAATGACATTGAGGCTTGGTTCTTAGACATATGTGGAGCCTAAAAAGACATTAGGGTCATATTTGTTAATCTATAGACAGTCCCCTTTTTTGTGAGAAATAAATCATTTTACTTGTTAAAGGACTTTCATATACTGTAGGTTTTATCAAGTAACATGGTTTGATGAGAGTCTCCGTCAAACCAAACAAACGTCAAAGGGACTTTTTGGCTATGAACTTGGTCGTTTATCAAGTAACTAAATGACACTGTGTGTTGGCTTGATGAATCTGATTCTGGAGTCATTATTACTCTAGTGAGTATTAATACTCAATAATGCAAAAAGTAACAATATTAAAATGTAAGCAATATAAACAAGAATAATACTATAATGATATTGATAACACAAAGCATTTACTGCATAAACAAATTACTGCATAAACAGGGTCACAGTGTAAGTGAAAGGATTAAGAATAATGATATATGTAAGGCACATTTCTGCAGCTGAAATACAAAAGTAAAATCTTAAATTTAGTTTGAGATGTATGATCTATAGTACTACCTGCAGTGTACTCACTACTGCTTACCCACAATGTCCTGTGGGTAAAAGGGGGTTTAATTGTGTCACAGATATTGTGAATCTAATAAATGTACCCGTGTTTCACATCGTAAAATAAAATCGCAAAATATCTGGAAATTACCACCACACTGCAGAATTCATTATATTCAGTGTTGTCAGTACATTTTGTATCATGTAATAAGCAATATGTTAAATAACATTACAAGATCCTAGAATACATCTGGGAAATTAGCAGTTAGTAAGGGTTCATTATTACGGTGTTGTTGTTATTAGTGGTGTGCACTGGAGGCAGTGTAACACCTTTTGTATTTCGGCTTTCTAAAAATGTGGTAAAAATCATCACATTTTAGTAAGTGTGTTTAGGGGGAAAAACAGTGTTTATAATTATTAAACCTTTTGCTGTACAGTCAGATTTTTTATATCAGCAAAATATATCATGGCAAACATTTTATTTGAAAATAAGCTTCTGCTTACCTCTTTTATCTTAGTTACTAAATATCAATATGACCATCTAATTACCAATGACCAATTTATTCCATCTAATTGACCTAATTTACTTTTGTAAGATTAAAATTAATTGCACAGTACCAGTGTGTATTGTACACTAATAAAGAGTCATTAAACTTAATAGTACTGTAAACTATTAAAAGAGACACATTCTTTTTCAGTGTGTGTTAGCACTACAATTTCACTCAATTTTCAAAAGTTGGCTTTCACTCAAGAAACCTTAATGCATCTGGCAGCAAACACGCGTGGTAATTGTTGAGGTGGCGGTCAAACCAACTCTGGTGAAAGCAGACATCACTTTATTTCAGTCATTTTCGACATTAAATGTTTTAATTACATTTTTTCGTTCTATATCAAGGCCTTATATGTACTCTACATGTAAAGGCCTTTTATTGGCACTCAAACTAATTCACAAGCACTTAAGTCTTCTGCCAAATTTCAAAGAACTTTTGGAAGTAGGGAAGGCTCCTGGCAGTTTGCCGCTTGCTTTTTGCACGATCGAGACGCATAACTGTGCATTTGATTTGCTTGTGAACGACATGTTTACGAAAATGTACTTTACTAATGTAGATTCACAGAAACATTCAAGTTAATTTTTTTCAACCTCTCAAAGCAAATGCAAAGTATGTGATATCAACCGTAAAATAAACTAATAGAAATACACTTTAGTAAAACTAATAGACACCACTAAAAAGAGGGGTAAAAAAACAGAGAATTTAAACCTAAAATAATGCTTAACCTAAATGTATTGTGAGTAAATCTATAACTTGAAATGCCTGATCTTTTAAAAGACAAAAAAAAAGAAAAAAAAGTGTTTCTGTTACGATCCTGGGGATTTAGCACCCCCTGGTGGCGCGCCAGGATACCGGACAGTAGCAATTAGTCACCGGTAGCTCATCTCCCTCCGCGACAGGTGTACCTCATCACCAGGAGGTACTTAAGGGATCGCGGAGGGAGCTTGAGTTGCCGGTTATACTTGGTCATGAGATTGGTGAGAAGCCACGTCGGCTTGGCTCCCATTTATGTTCGTTGTTTTACTTTAAGTTGTTTCTTCTTCTTCACCTGGTTCGGGGAAATGGACATTAAAGCCTGTGTTTGTACTCCGGCCTTTCCTGAGTCTTCGTCAGCGTGACAGTTTCCTTTCTGCCTCATTATTTTAAGTTTTTGACTGAGAAAAAGAAAATGAGTGAGTTTGTAAATGTCCAAATGGTCTATTAATTGGAATAAAATTATTACTTATGGACTAAAATCCATGATATAAATCATGATATGATACATAAATATTCATTGTGCGCTTTGAGACAGTAAAAACTGTCATTAAACATTAAAAAATAAACATTAGTGATTGTCTCACTGTTTTGTTAAGCATTTTAAAATGACTTAGATAATAATAATAACAACAACAATACAAATAATATTAATACGATTAATAATAATAACAATAATAATAATAATAAGGCATTTAATTTGTTTGCCGCCTTTCCAGACCCTCGAGGTCGCCTTACCAGGGAGGACAACATGCACACCCACACCATTTGTCCTGCGGAATAGCAGCAGCTATTCGGGCATTACCACAACAGACACTCTTGCACATACGACCAAATTCACCTGAAACGTATGGTTTTGTTTATGGACTGGGGGAGAAACCGGAGCACCTGGAGGAAACCCACGCAAGATCAGGGAGAACATGCAAACTCCACACAGAAAGGCCACGGCCGTCACATCTCGAGTCACAATGGATCATTTTTGCTGTGAGGCCACCGTGTCACCATGTTTAAATGCTTAAGGTCTTTTAGAACTTTCAATTCTTTTTTTTTATTTTGCTATAATAATTCAACCGTGAGGATACGACAAAAATTAAGAGGCAAAACTGGCACTGTGATAAACACAAATGTGTATAGTCGTGATGTTAAAGAATAATATGCAAACGCACACACACACTGGGGTGAGGAAGTTAGCCTTGCGTCTGGAGTGTGTGGTTAACTTTTAATGAGGCTCTTCTGTCATGTTTATTTATTAATCTCTTCACTTAATTAATACAGAGGAACGAGCACCAAGCTGCATCTGGGTGTGTGTGTGTGTGTGTGTGTGTGTCTGAGTACGCTAACTTCATTTTTAAAAAGACGGCACATTATTCAGATGCCATAACTGGAAAGAAATTCTTTAAGTAAATAACCTTTGCAATCATGAGATATGATTCCATTATAAATACTCTCAGCACGATACCAGAGAATTAACATGAACTTATTCTGCTAGTACAATTCTATGCACATCTCATATCTTTTGTAGCATATTCTTAGCACTTTCAGGTTTTAATAAAAAAATAGCAAATCTTCCTGAATGTGTGTGTATTTAGTCCCAGTGTTTGAGGAGGAGTGTGTGGCCTCGGCATGATGCACACTCAAATCTTTTGATATTCATTATCATATATATGGACTGATGGTGCGGGGGAATATTCTAGAAAGCTTTCAGAACGCTCACCTGTCCTACCTTTTCACTTTAAGTGATTAAAAAGCCATCTTTCCCCAGCTCATCCAATATTCCTCATGACTGACGGCACACTGTCCTTTACGGGGGTTGGAAATCGTAGACGTGACTTAATCAAAATGCAGTCTCTTGATTTGCATGATTTAGCAAGCGTACACTGAACATTCACTAGAATTGAGTGTTTTAAAGATGGAGGCCAGAGGCACAGGAATAATAATTCTTATTTAGTTGTTGGCTTCGAGACCTTCGAGGTGGTCTTTTGCTTAAGGTTTTTCTTTTAAGGGACAGTAGTACTTAAAGACATGCTATGAAGCTTTCATGAATTGTATTAAACATTGTGAAGTGGATTTCATTGGGTTGTAGGGGTGGTTAAACTATGAGATGCTACTCTTAAATGTGTGTGTGTGTGTGTGTGTGTGTGTGAGAGAGAGAGAGAGAGAGATGAGAGAGAGATAGAGAGAGAGAGAGAGAGAGAGAGAGAGAGAGAGAGAGAGAGAGAGAAAAGAGAAAAGCTGCAAAGCAAAAGGTTTTAATTTGGGCTTGAGGGTTTAGTTAGGATTTAACGGTTGAAAAGGGGTTAAATTGTGTGTGCGTGTGGCAAAGTTGGCCTAAATTGACTGAATTAATAGGTTTGAGTTCTTACAGCTTATACATTCATTTTTTGCGTTTATCCTTAGTTTAACACACTCACACACATACTGTAAATTGTTGCATTTATAGTGGGGTCCCATCATAGCGCACTTCCATCATGGATTCTTCACAAACTTCACATTTGGGGGCCCATTTTGAATGCCTGTACACACACACACACACACACACACACACACACACACACACACACACACAGAGAACACACGCAGATTTGGGCTAAGTAAGAATTCCGTTCACTGACTTCTATTATTACAGTTTTTTCCAATTGCTAACACACTAAAATTACAAGCCGAGCACAATTATTTTAACTGACACACAGAGAGGAAAACTTTATCTCAAGTTGCTAAAACTCTAAACACATTTCATGCTTTACACACATTTGCCATTTCAGAGAAACACTTTTTCAAATTGACTGAACACAAGTCTGTGCATAAGACACAACAGTCTAACATAAAGTCACATGTTGTCAAAACACTGTCATTCAAAATGACACAAAATCAGGTCAGTGTCTAAATACTTGTGCCACCCGTCCAAACACTTCATTGGTTAATTGTAAACACTTCAATCATGAAATAAGCACTATAAAAATACTTTTTTATATAAGGCAAGATCTTTTTTCTGTTTTACAAACACAATGGAAGACATTGCAGAGAGAGGAAGAGTGAGGTTGACAATGAAGAGGGGAAGAAGAGTGAGATGTTGTGGAAGAGGTAGAGGACATCATAGACAAAGACAAGCACTTTCAAATGAAATTCAAGCCACATTGGTGGATCATCCATCAACCATGTGCTGACCATGCGTGAGGCTGGTCAGAGAGAGGAGACAAACCTTTTCACGGTCGCCTCTGTCGTCTGGACCTTTAGACAGGACAACAGGTGTGTCACCAGAATTTCATGTAGTACGCATGTTGTTTACCCCAGTTCATAGTATACGACATTCATGAATTGTCCACGTAGTTCCACGTGTTGTGGTGAAAAATACGTAGCCTGCATTGTCCAAGCTCATATCGTCCAAGTCAATACAAGAAACCGGTATGTTGTAGTGTGTGACAACACGAGTTTTCGCTGGGCAGCCACAGTCTAAAACTGGTTTGCTGACCATCCTTTCATTTCTTGTGCAATACCACCCATTTCTGAACCCCATAGTTCTTTTCAGCATGGTGTGGGAAGGTGTACGACCGGCAGGCCATGTGCGCATGGCTCTTCTGCAGGCCTCAAGACGCTTCTTTCCTCGATGCCTCGCAAGGGAAGATATTGCTTGTGATGTTGAGGAGGCATTGTGTCCAGACACGGCTATGTGACAAGATATTGCCTAATTATTTGTCTTACAGTTTTTTCTGATTGCTTAAACCCAAACTGTGATTCTTGTAGCACAATTTCTAAAACTATTAATGCTTGGAGCAAAACCACTCACCGAGTTAGCAAATCTAAAAGCACAAACACTGCTTTGCACTCAGTTTGCAATTTTGTAACACACACATTCACGGCACAACACTATTTTTGCAGAACTTAAACACAATTCACTACTTACACTCAATTACCGAATTTCCAACACACTCCTAGCAAAATTATACACATGTTGCTATCATTAACACTATTGGTCAACTTTCTGGCACACTTTCACATGTGAAAAAGTCTATGTGCGAGCACAATAGAAGGAGCAGTAAGAGTGAGAAGGTGAGAATCAGAGGAGGCCGAGGGAGAGGACAGGGAGGTGAAGAAGTTGGAGCAAGAGGACGTGGAGTTGAAGAAGTGAGAGGGTTAGAGGAAGAGGACAAGGAGGACCAAAAAGAGGCATAGGAGGGGAAAGAGGAAGGGTAAGAAGAGTAAGAAATAGAATATCTGATGACATCAGCACTACTATAGCGGACCATGTCATCAAACATGGGGTGACCCTCAGGGAAGCTGGCCAACAGGTTCAGCCCAATTTGACTCGCTACAGTGTGACAAGCATCACTAAGACATTTCCAAATGAGCTACTTTTTGTAGATGAGACCTGAGTAAAACTAGGAAACGTGGCTGGAACATTATTGGACACTGTTCCATCATCAATGTCCCAGGACAACGTGGTGGTAACATAATGTGTGCAGCTATACGCCAACATGGTGTTGTTCAGTTCACCATCAAGCAACCATAGGCCCAGACAACACTGACACCTTACATGACATACTCACTGTTCAGAAACCAGAGCAGACCCAACATGTCATCATGTGGGACAATGTAAGCTTCTATAGGGCTGCGTTGGTCCACAACTGGTTTACAGACCACACATCCTCCATGACACTCAACCTCCCTCCGTACTCTCCACTCCTCCAATCCCATCGAGGAGTTCTTCTCTCCTTGGTGCTAGAAAGTGTACGACTGTCATCCTCATCAACAGGAAGCCCTTTCACGGGCAATGGAGGAGGCATGTGGAGATATTGACTAGGCATCATGTCAGGCCGGGGAATACGGCATTCAAGTAGATATTTTTCCCGGTGACATAGATGGAAGGATATCGCATGCAATGTGGACGAAATTTTGTGGCCGGACCCAGAAAGATGACATGATGTAGGCTGATTGTCTTTTTTTCCCCTTTATTTGTGAAATTACTATGTTGTGTTCAGACTTTCTCTTGGTTTTGACGAGTGTGAATAAACACCAATACTTGAAGTTTGGATCCTTGTATGTTTACATGACACTATGACAAAATTATAACCTCAAATTTACATAAAGACAGAAAGCAAAAGCCAGATGTGTTTTGTATTTATACCATCAGGTGTCAGTTGTTGCATTGTGTGCTTAGTAGATGATGGCTTGTGTGTACTGATAGACACGAAAACACCATTTTTACGAAGGTGTGAAGAGTTAATCTAGCTGTGATCACTTTTGCAAGAGAATTACAATGTTTTTATAATTGGGTGAAAGATTTTGTTATTTGTGTGTAGAGTTTTGAAAAAATAGCCAATAGTACAAAAAATGTGCCTAGGCAATCAGAAAAAACTGTAAATCTTGTTTTTTTTTTTTTTTTTTTACTCATTCTTAGCTGTAACGTTCATTTTTTTTGCCGTTTGACTATTTTTGTTCATGTATCTGCTGTGCTTGTTACACAGATTTGTTACACTTGTTACTGTGTTTGTTACACAGTTGTTTTTAGTAAAAAAAAATGTCGCAAAAGCCTGTGTGCGTAACTGTAAATTATTGTAAAAAGTGCTGATACATATTTAGTATTATGGAAAAGCAGACTAAAGGTGGCGGTGATTTTCATTTTACCTAGCAGTGTATAGTTAGTTAGACAAAAATCTTGTCAAATGAATAAAGTGTTTGGCGTCTCGTGCAAAAGTTTGATTTTGATAATGTTGTGTGTAGTTTTGGCTGCAGTGCTTCATTTTGGAGCATGTGTGAGGTGTATTGCACTTTGGGTGTGTAGTTTGGTGAATTGTGTTTAGTGTTTTGACAAAAGGAGACTAGTTTGAAAAAATGTGTGTTACCAACTGGAAAAAACTGTAAAGGAAAATAACTTTTTATCTGTGGTAATGAAGTGACCTAACTATGACAGATAAAACGAAAACTGTTCTACAAACAGTGCTGTTTTAAGTCTCCGTTTACATGCAAAGGCTATTGCCACTTACGCGAAGTGAAGGCAATCTCACTTTGACTTGCCTGTTTTCTTAACTAATCAGTTTTTAATAATATTCAGGGCGTATACATGTCCAGTTATTGAATCATGCTTTTATTTACACTCCAGGATTTTTTTGTCTGTATCCAATCATTTTACATTTTAGTTTAATGACCTAAAAAAATAAAAGCAGAATAAAGTTGATCTTCCTGTACATTGCATTACATCCAGACAGATTGGCAGATTTCTAACTGTACAATTAAACTTTTACTAACCTTATTATTTAGAAATGTCTAGCTCTCTGATAGCTCTCAAATGTGTTTAGAAAAAGAAACTACTTAGAGAATAACAATTTAGAGAAAAAAATATTTATGTGAGAATAAGTCAGGAAAAAATGTCTTTTGTCATACGTTTTTCTTGTGGTTGAAACTATTAAAGGTGGTAATAGCAGCCAACCAACCAATCAGAGTGTACACTGATTTACGTATTCATCCAGTGTAGGATGCAATTGCGTTATCCAGACTCCTGGTTCTTCCTCTGCTGCATTGGTGTCCCTCGAGAGAACAGGAAGTTCCCATCTCATCTTCATACTAAGTCAGGATGTAGAAAAGGCCTCTGGGCTTTGAAAGGATTGGGCATAGCTGTTACCATAGCAACACATTTCTGCCTTATTAGCAAAGAAAAAAATGATTATTGAGAAAATAAGGTTGAGTGCTTAAGCTTTACACTTCAAGTATGTATATTTGTTTAATCAGTTCCATTTAGTTTTTTCTGTATCATTTCCCAGAGTGTTTTTCTATTAGATATTTTTTTGTAAGAGCTATTATGCGAGTGTCTGTAAACTGGATGTGGGGACAGAAACTGGCAGCGTCATGGTCTAGTGGTCAGTTGCATATTTTATTCCAGTGAGTCGGTATCGAACTCCAGTTCATCCAGGCCTGTGACTCTTTTGGGCTTGACTTTCTTTTAGATGCTGTTGTTCATTGGTGCTGTATTTGTTTTTGTTACATAACCTTGAAATTGGATGGTTAATCAAGACATCCTTGTGGTTGAGCTCATTTTACTTATAATAAAAAGATATATAAGATTTTGACTTTTAACACTGCTTGTCAGAGTCCTATACATTTTTTGTTGAGTTAAAAACGAAGATGGAATGTTTTATACAGTAAATTGATTTTGTGATCCAACTTAAAAAAATATGTAAATTCTAAATTTGTTTTTCATTAAAATAAAATTCACAAAAACAGCTTACTCAACGTCAAACTCTTCTGTACCAGCACTGCCATCTTCCTTTCATCTCTTGAAGGTTTATTTATGCCGCAGGAACTAACACTGTTAATACTGCATTGCTTTATCGTCTCACACAACCTGTTGTTTAGTCGTCTTTAGGTGTGAACGCAAACGTTGGGCTCGATCGTTTGTGAATACGCAAGGCCAGCATCACTCTCGTCTTCTTGCTTGCCAAACCGTGGCATCAAAGAGCAACGTCTTAAACCCGGTGGAGCAGAACACACTTTCTTTCGTTTCTTTCTCACTGTTTCTTTCTCGCATTCTGAATGTGGTTTTATGTAGATAGGAATCACTTCTAGCATTTTTCTTTTACCGTCTTAAGACGTTTTCTGACATCATTGTATTTGATGTGAATTGCCAGGGCAATTCATTTATATTTGATTTCACATGTAAGCTGCGAACAAGCTGAAAACAGTAATACCCAGACTCACAATCTCACTGCAATTTTCAGGCCTCGTTAGCGAAGTAAAAAGAACTGTGGTGCTGTACATCTGTACAAATGTCAGACACCTTCAGAACGGCAGTTATTCATTATTCAGTTAGGATTTTTTTAACCTGGAAAGGGAAGTTGTGCCGGTTTATTTGGGTCCACTTCCTATAAGAAAGATGCCCTGTTCTGGAACATTCTTTACATGTCGCGGCTCAGATAAATGCAACACAGTCCTGCACTAAATGTGCTGATTTGTAGAATACACACTTTGCGAGTTGTGGGTTTAAAGTCCATGTCGGATTTTGTATTAATGTTTCTGATACAAAATCAGAAATAATATTGTCAGTAGATTTTTTTGCATGAAAAGAATGAAGTTAGGCAACTTTAAACTTTACATTTCTTGCATGGTCATTTGGGCTTGATTTCCGAGTATTACGCGATAAATCGCCTCGCTTATAAGTCGACTCCATAACTCCATCTTGTAGATGTAGGTATTCTGTTCATACCTGTCTATTAGTCGAGAAGAGCTGTAAAGATGGCGGGTTTCTGCTCTTTGTTCATTTTATTTTTATCAGAGTGTGTTTGCTTTCCCACAGATTTGGCACGGCCGGTGTCACTGCCACAATAAAGGTGTGTTTTAATCAAACCTGGATCATAGTGATCATGGACTCACTCTCTCAATCTCTTTCTAGTCCACAAGTTGAAATATCTGTGCACTGTCCAGAGTAAAATAATTTCCATGTTGGTATACATCGCTTATAAGTGGAGCCCCCACTTTTAGACGAAAATCTTAAATAGAAAACCATATGTAGGTAGGTCTTTAAATTTGAAATAATATATCGTAAAACCTTTTTTAGAATGAAGACCCTTCACCACACACACAAACACACCTCTTCTTGAAGGTCTAGAACAGGGGTGTCAAACTAATTTTCACCGAGGGCCACAACAGCATAATGTCTGTCCTCAAAGGGCCGGATGTAACTTGTAAATGTAACTACATATAATCAAATGTAATGTAAAATAAATGTAACTTCTCCTTAATGTTAAATAACTCATTTATTATTATAACGTATTCAAGAGGCAATTGTACTAAGTTTGCTTGTCACTCTAACATAAATCCTTTAAAATGTTGTCAGCTTATGAAAACACACTTAACTTCATTAATGAAGGATCCAACTGTTCAAGTGAATGAAGAAAATAACAAAACTGTGGAAACACTGCCGGGGCTACCATAGTCAAAAGGCATTGTGGGAAATGTAGTTTTGGTCATCGCACGCTCTTAATTTTTTTTTGGTATTTATTTTTAGACACTCAAAAATGTAAAGCTCTCGCGGGCCACATACAATGACATGACGGGCTACATCAGGCCCCCGGGCCTTGAGTTTGACATTTGTGGTCTAGAATCTAACCTCTAATAGAAGACAGAGTCAGCTGAGGTGTTGTACAAGCCTCCAGAAATCATTCCAGGGTTGGTGTTCCAGAAACGTCACAATAGAAAAGTTATACCCATGGCACGCTGGAGGGACTTTGTCTGTAGACTGGCCTGAGGATGCCTTGGTGCTGTTTTTGAATTTTTTGTGGAGTGGAACGTCTGGGCTTCATTGCTTTCTGGCACTGGGAAGAAAAATAAATAAATAAATGCACATACTGTACTTTAAACCCAACAAAGAATGTCAAAATAAAGCTTCACTATGTTGTGCTCCTCGCATCCTAAAATATTCAAAAGTTTAAACGTTAAAATTCGTCTCCCTAAAACTTCTTCCTGTCTCTGTCATGTCAAGTAATGCAAACAGAATGGGAGTTTTGTGAATTAGAATGAGGCGCTGTTGATCATGTTGATTCATAGCACGCAGAGCTGCCATGTTCCACAAGACTCAAAATTCTGAGGTGCTGTTTGGTTTGCTGATGTGTCTGATTAAGAATAAAATCGTGTTCAGGATTAGGGAGTGAGACATTTTTGCAAAGAGGGATAGAATTTGGTTCTCTAACACATGATTAACATTAAATGCAAATAAACTTTTTCAGAAATGTACTGAAAATAGCACATTCTTCAAATTGAATTACACACACACACACACACACACACACACACACACACACACACACACACGCACACAGAGAAAATTACATGCATCAAATTGAATTACATACAAAAAAATGAAGATGGAAAAATGCAAACCCAATAATGGTATTAATCCCTCAGAGAACACACACAAACCCGGAGCAGTGGGCAGCCTCAAGGACATTCAGTTGTAGAATGATTGCTAGCTACTGTGAACTAACTTTGAACTAATCATCACCAAGAAAATTAGTTCAATAACGTTCTGAAATTATTTTTCTACACCTCAAATGTCTGAAGAACTAACGTGGCTGCACCAATATGAAAAAAAATTACTATACTGATCTCAAATGCAGTAAACAGGCAAGTCTGTCCCAAGACAGTGATTTCATACGCAAGATGTTACGGAGATGGATAGCCTTGCTCATGACTGAGAACACTTTCCCATGTTCAGCCAAACAAGCTCAGTATTTTCTAGGAAACGTATTTGTTGTACTTATACGTTTAAACTGTAGTCATCAAGCATTACGAGTCGTGTTTGGGTCTGTGTTTTCCATTTTCGCATTTTTGCCTGGAGTGGTTTGGGAACTTTGCGCGACACCTGTTCTCATCCTGTTTAGGGACGCCCAGAAACAGCTATTGCGAAGCTCATTTTGTGTAACCCTGTTTGGTTAGGAGCTCCCGGTATACTTCCAAAACTGTATTCTGTGTTTCCTGAACTTCCGTAGTAGTAGTGCAAACAAAGAATGGTGTGTCTTGCCCTTTTCAATTTCTTTAGCCACCCGTTTTACTTTATTTCTGAGTTAGGTAAATTATTTTGTATTTAATTTGTGCGGGTCGAGGAGTAGGATATTTAGTTTACTTTTATTTTCCAGTGTGTTTTGAGAAAGAAGATACAGAAGAAAACCTTTATTTGTCTCAACAAAGAGAAATTTACATTTTGCAGCAGCCCCAATGGTAAAACAATAATTAATGATAAAGTATATGAATGAATAAAAAATAAAAAAAATGTTGCACATTGTTGATGTACAATTTAAATTTAATGAAATAAAATTTTTTGATTAAAATCTGACAGCTGACGGGAGAAAAGTTTGTTTGTTTGTTATGTTGGCTTTTGGACAGTTTTCCATTTTGCATTTACTCACTCAGAAAAACAAAACCAAACCCTTTTTCTCTAAAGAAGGGTTTTGTCGTGTTACACATTCTGTTAACAAAATCAACCCTAGACAAGCAAAACGTAATATCAATCATTATATTTGTATTTTTTTTAAAGGAATAGTCTGGTGGAAAGTTCTCAAGGGCCGTATTTGTCCCGTTTTGTCTGGACATGCTTGGATAAGGATATGTGAGGATGCTCACTGATGGATGTGAAGCCACTGACATTTGCATAGTAACTGATGTCAAATCCTGCTAATTTCACAACAAGCTATTAATATGTCAATCCAGGGAACATGCTGATGAGAATATGTGACTAAAAATATTGTTTGTTGTCTAGTTTTTACTAAACAATGTATTAAATGTAAAACGTGCACAAATAAATGCACAAATTTAAAACAAAAAATTTAAAACAAAAATTTTAAATGAAAGAAAAACGTACACGCTAAACTAAGCCATCACAGAGCTAACATCTCTTTCTTTCTTTCCTCTTCCATCAGCTTCATCAACTCTTTCTAACAAGGTCGCTTGTTCAAATATTTATTTATGTAATAATTAGGGGTGGGACGAGACACTTTTCCCACGAGACGAGACGAGACGAGACACTAGGTTCACGAGATCGAGACGAGATTTAGATTTTTTTTTTAAATAAAAAAAACCTTCGATATAATATAAGGAGAGCCATATTTTATCTGTATTTTATTTAACTAAAACATTCAAAACTGTTGATGCAACGTATTTTCACCAATTGCATGCAGTCATAATCAGATAACTAACATAATATTGATCATACAAAATATGATGCCATAAATTGCCAGGCAAGTAATTTCACAAAATGTTTTAACTCTCAATAGTATAGAAAATCCATCAAGCGCAGTCATTAAACACTATTTATAAACAAAGACAAGTTTTCCAGTAAATTGTAAAGAATGGTAGAATCATTTTGGCATCAAGTTCAACTCAACATCAATCTACTGCATTATGATTAAATTCACTGTGTTAATTTTAGCTCTAAAAAACACATGTATTGAAAGTGTCACTGTCCAGTCAATTATAGAGAGAAGAGAGAGAGAGAGCGGGAGAGAGAGAGAGCGAGCGAGCGAGAGAGAGAGAGACAGAGAGTGAGAGCAGGACAGAGAGCGGGAGAGAGAGAGAAAGCGGCTTCCTACTTTAGCTTTGTTTCGGGTATTCGTCGCTTTTCTTGCCGATTTCTTTTCTTTTTTTACGTGAAACCATGATTTCCAACCGAAAACAGACTTTGTTCAAAATAAAACAAGCAGATTTTCTCGCGCGCGTCATACGTTCTCTTAAAGGCACAGCGCAGAAAACGGAGCAGCGCATATGCGCGTCGCGGGTGTGATCGATTAATTCAGTCTGTTACACTGCTTTCTGTGTTCGATTAGCAATGTCCGTGCCGTCATTGATAGTTGTAAGTTACAACTTGTAACGAAACGAACGTGTTATACTGTATTAAAGGGTTTATATACTTGTATAAATATCAAATCCATTAATTATCACGGTATCCACGGTATTGCAAATATATCAAAAATGGCGCCAAATTCTCGCGATATCACGAGATTCAATTGGATCTCGCGAGAAGCATTGGATCTCGCGAGATCTCGTGCCACGAGATCTCGTCACACCCATAGTAATAATGTGTGTATGTTATTTATAATGTAAAAAACCAGATTACAACACACACTGCAACTGACTGGATTACTGAACCAAAACAGTAGTTTAATTCTCATCACACATAAACACACTCTGGACACTGTTGTGGTGTATGTGCCTAGAGTGTTGGGTCAGCGCACACAGAAAAACAGTTCAAGGTCGAATTTTAGCTTGTAGTCTTTTGTGTGAATTTAGAATTCATAAGCAGCCACAAAAAAAAAAAAAAAAAAACAACCTTCACATTGATGACACCAAAGACCAACTATGTACATACTATTTTTTTTTGACTTTGTATTCAATTTTGGATTTTTCAAATTATTTTTAGCACAGCTAAAAGGATATTGTAGATTATTTTTATTTGTTGTTTGTGTCATTTTATTTTATTTTTTTTTTTATTGAGTTGTCATCCTGCTTTGTGCTGATTGCAGATTGTTCTGTAATGTAATGCTGAATGAATTTCATTCTAAGTTGGCCCAGCAGGACTCCGGGCGAACAACAGGTCCAATCCAGTAGCATTGTCTGGCAGCTTTGCCACCATTGTCTTAATCATGGTGTGGCATGATGATCTCGTCTCTTTTCAACAGCAGAGCAGAGAATCTCCCCAGTGCTGGGATGAATGTGTGTATCATAAATCTGGAGTGACATGGCGTGTATAGTTGCTTGGTCTTGTAAGAATAGAACCTCTTTTCTATATTTATCTTGAAAGTGTGCCACCTCTCTTGTGAGCTCTAGCCCAGAACCTGGAGGGAGAGAGAGAGAGAGAGAGAGAGAGAGAGAGAGAGAGAGAGAGAGAGAGAGAGAGAGAGAGAGAGGGGGGGGAATATAATGAAAAGGAGGAAGATTTGGGGATGAATCATTTTCATTGTGTAGGTTGGTATCTGGGACACGATTATGCCAAATCTTGCCAGATTTTATGATCTCCTCTGTGTGTGAGAATGTGCACTTATTGCCTTGTACGTGTTCATGCATGAATTGGGTTACTGAGCTATAGAAAAAGCCTTCTACAAAACAAAACAAAACAAACAAATCGTTATTTACTTATTTCTTCCGTCTCTTAGATTGAAATCAAATTGAGAGTTATTGGTCACATACACAATCCTACACAGTACAACATGTGATGAAATGCTTGTTACTCCCATACACACGCAATCACACACACACACAACACCACACACACACACACACGCACGCACACACACACACACCCACACACACACGTTGAACGGGCACCACGGTTTAGCCTGCCCACTGTTCCGGGTTAGTGTGTGTTCACTTCATTGTGTGTGTCTTCACTGGATGGGTTACATACAGAACACACTTTTATCTTAGTATCTGGGTGTTCACATCTGAGTGGTCCTGCCACATCAACACCCTGGTGAAGAAGGCCCAGCAGCGTCTGTACCACCAGAGAGGCTTAAGGGACCAGGCTCCCTGTACTGCAGAACATCTACAACATGTGGTGCTAGTCCAGGGCCAGGAAGATCGTAGAAGACCTCAGTCATCTCAACAATGGACTCTTTTCTCTGTTCACTTCAGGAAAACTCTTTTGTTCCCTGAGAGCAAACTCAGAGAGAATGAAAAGGAGCATCTTCACGAAGGCCGTAAGGACTTTGAACCAGGGTGTCACAGCACCTACCACCGGAACTGTCCCATTGTCACACTGACTTGCATTTGCACTTTAGTCGCCGCACCGTACAACTGGGTCACTTTAAGTTGATTTATGAACACTTTACACTATCTTCACTTTACATGGATCACTGAGTCACTGCATTTTGTATTTTGCTCTTTTTATTGTATTTTATCTTTATCATCTTCATAATTCTTTCCTCAACTATCTATCTATTTATCTATCTATCTATCATGTATGTACTGTGTATATGTTGAGTATAATTTGGTTGATTCTGTGAGACTGATTAATTCTCAAGTTTCTGAGCTGGATCCAGTTGCTCAGATCAGATGAATGGTTGCGCACTGGATTTTTAATGCCAAACTCTGAACTCCCACATTACAGAAGAATAAGAGATAGAGAAGTGTGGATGGTGTCACAGCACAATTTATTATTTATTTGTATATATAATTTAAGAATGTGTTGTATTTTTGTACTGTCTTAGCTTTTTTCATATTGTATTCATCTTTTTAGGCAGAAACCAACTGCCAGTGTAAGAGGAATCCCAGATGAATCTAACATAACTCTCGCATAAGCGCACTTGTGTCAGACGGCTATAATCTTATTCCCCTGATGGGGAAATGTATTTGGACATCTGCGCACACTTTTGATATTCTCCGGTTCAAACTCTTCTCATGGGAAAAAACGTTATAGAATTTTCTCATCTTGACAGAAACGCGTGTTCCATTCCTGTTTGAATCTTTTGTCATCGTCACAGCAACACCAGTTTTCACGTGTTCTTTTATGTTCAATTGTCAAAGCCTTTACGGCAGTGACACCATGGTCATTGTTTTCTTTCCCTGAAGGGAAAACATTACTATTTCTCATTCCATTTCTGTGCGAATTACAATTTGTCCCCAGTTGTTGCATGTTTCAGATCTGATATAGTCTGGTCTAAACTCTCCAGTAGATTAAAAGCCCAGAATGCTCAAACCATTTTTGTACTATTTCATCTTGCCTGTTAATATTTAAAAGTCACCTGTTCCTCTAAACATTTTAGAATTTAATGAAAACATGGTGTTTAAAACAATTACTTTATTTCACTTTTCACATCAGGTGACATGCAATATGGATTACATTTTATGTAATGCAAAGTGAAAAATGCAATTCACATTTGCAATTGCTACTGAATGTTGTCACACACGCACATGCACGCGCACACACACACACACACACACACACACACACACACACACACACACACACACGTATTGACATTTACTTGGTCATTAGATTTTGAAAGCCAATGCAAATATTTGTCAAGTGATCAAAGTGAATATTTGTTCATTTAAAGTGGCTATTTATAAAGAGTTAAAATGGCAAGGATAATGAAATGGCAATGTTGTGGAAAAATGCCAGTAAGGCGCATGCATATATATCTTGTTATCTGAAGCAATGAAAGTGGAGCAAATATTGCATTAATTTGATTTTTTTAGACTATACGTAGTCTGATGGAAATGCAAATGTGTGATGGAGGAATGGATGGGGGGAAGTATATCCCAGAGGAAATAGGCAACGGAAAGGTCTGTGAAGGAAGAGAAATCAGAGAGAATGTTACATGTTAAATGAGCTTATTACAGGATTGTCATCAAGAAGATAATGCCATTGACACAAAGAGACACTGTAGACACCCTTTACTCTCGGTCTTCAGTCAGTTTTATTTATGTACAAATAAAATAAATGTAACACATTTATTTAGAGTTTCCTTTTGCATTGCTCATTACATTGTTTTCATTTTTTTATTTTTGATCCATGCATTCTGGTTCATCGCGCACACACACACACACACACACACACACACACACACACACACACACACACACACACACACACATACACCTTTGCACAGCTCACTGGGAAAACACAGCGGCAAGTACTATTTCAAACAAAGTAGCGTATGGAAGATATTTTATTATATACAGCATTACGTATTATAAATAAGATACCACATTTATTTGTCTATATTTTTCTATTATCTTACATTTCTATTGAGCTATTGGCAAATAGTGTTGCCAGTATCTACACTAACATTTGTTTCTAAGAAATTACCAAATATAAAATTACATATTTTTAAATTTGTAAATTTAAAATTGTATTTGCTATGTCCCTAGCAGTAGGGCTGGGAAGGAAATAGCCCAATGTCTCCCTTTTCACTTCTTACTCACAGTGGAATGAATCATAATTGGAATAATATAAGAAGCAGAGAATAGTACGGTTCAGATAAATGTCACATACATATATTACAGGAACATCAGGTTCCAGGGCCAGTAAATGTGCAGCGTCACAGTGAGATTGCGGCAGGTATTAGGAACAATGCATTTACATAAATAACACATTCATTCTTGTGAGTTCAGTTTTAATAATTATGGGATTTATCAGAAATATACTGTATCTGTGTACATTTTAAATTGTTGTTTTGGTATACTGAACTATTTTAAATATTACATTTCAAATTTGAAACAATATTACATTTTTTGCTATTAAATTGTTTGTTAAATTCATTTTGATTGACAATTAATGTAATTCTAAACCAGGGGTCACTTATTTAAAATAGCCGGGGGCCATTACAGTAACTGGCACCAGAGGGCCACGTTAACATTCAAGTGCAACATGTTTGGAAATGTATTTTAATTAGATCAAATTCATTTGAAATGACATTTGAAAAGACATTAGTGTTGTAGATTCACCGGTTCAGTCAAATTTTTACCAGCCTTATTAAATACTCCATCAGGTTACAACTGTTTTTTGGTCACCAGGACCAAATAATTATCGATTTTCTTTTTTGAATGATATAAAATTGATGTTTAAACATTATTTGTGAACTATTTGTGACAACAGTGATGTGCCAAACACATTAGTATTTTTAATTAGTATAAGTCAATAATTGTGCAAACACATGCACAATGTCTTTATTTTTGGACATTTGTGACAAAACTCCTGTCACATCCATTAAATTCTATACCTTAAATGTTTGTCTTCTTCACAAGTGTTTCTTGTTGTAAAGTTGTTGTTGTGTTCAGTACAACTGTGATCCACCAAACAGTTTGAAAAAGATGACCAACATCAGGTTAATGACGTTAAAAAGAACAGCGCAAGACACTTTTACTGTACTGTGATTTTTTAAAATGGAATGCACACATTTGTTCTGCATCAGCATTTGAGTTTGCATTTATTTTACAAGATGGAGTCATCGCTACTTTTCCCTTTTTGCCTTTAATACTGTTATTGGCAGATGTAGGTAAAGTGAAGATGGTAAAACTGCCTGGCTGGCAGATTAGGACCCC
The DNA here is from genome assembly GCA_028031935.1 of Paedocypris micromegethes. Lineage (NCBI taxonomy): Eukaryota > Metazoa > Chordata > Actinopteri > Cypriniformes > Paedocypris > Paedocypris micromegethes. Next base: position 406,990 of record CM051505.1, read on the forward strand.
TGGACCAAAAATGTTTCAGACCATTATCATTAAAAAGCTGATTTTTCTATTTCAAGACTGTACAATTTAATGTTTTACAACTGTATTATTTCCACATTTTATTTTACATTATCTATCGAATTCTACCTTGCCTTGACATCCCCCCAATTGTTCTGCCAAATACACATTCACATGTGTGTGTGTGTCCGCGTGCGCGCATGGCAAAAACATTTTGAAAGAAACATAATGCTCTTCCGAATATTTTATTTATGCTTGTTTCTCATCCAAACTCTCATCTTTTAGTCTTTTTCCCCCTCCTCCCTCTTGATTTGGAGGACCCAGTGGTCATTGCAAGCCCAGCTCACTGAACTATATCTACAGTGAAAGAATTATGCAGAAAAAAAAATCAATCGTCTTAATTTCTCGATGCACTGATGTGAACTCATGCAGACTAATGCACACAGACTCCAGTGCAGTTAAACACACCATCGGCTCTATTGACCACCCCACCTGCTGTGTATTTGTGTTTTGTGTGTGTGCACTGCACAAAGACACAACACATTCTGTTCTTGCTCAACTATTCATCATGTTATCTTTTCAGTCTTCTTCCCCCATCCTTCCTTGATTTTTATTCCTCTCCTGTCCTCTCTGTAGTTTATATCTTCAGCAATTCCAAGCTGCTTTATGACACTTGGCTGAACAATAGAGACAAGCTTCTCTTGCTTTTTCGTTTGCTCTTTGATCTAGAATTTTTTCTTCCCTGTTCTGTAGCTCCTTAATTAAAACTAACAGATTTCCTGTGCGGTATGAGGGATAAAAGTTTGCAAAGTGCCAAATACACACAAAAAAACTTAAACTGCATTTATTTTTTACATTAATTATCATTACAGAATTATCTTTTTTTTCTCACCATTTTGCTGTCTATTGCTACTGTCTAAATTAGTAAAACTAATGTTACTTAATTGTTTTTATGTTTTGCTTTGTTCGTGCAGGTACACAAGCTACATCATATTTACATAATATCGTATAACAACTTGTGACTTGTGATTTACCTTACCTATTATCTTTTGATTTACCTTACCTATTATTGTATGAAAATATAGGCTCTGTGTCTGTACCATAAGTCTAAGCACCCAAACTGCCATTTTCTGCCTGTTACACTCTGCCTGCTCTGTCTGACCGGACTCCGCCCCTTGTTTTGTCGCGCACACCTGTCTTGTGTTGTACGTTGATCACCTGCCCTATTTAGTTCTCCCCAGTGTGTTTCCCCTCGTCTTGTTGTCAGCACTCCCTGGTGTAAACTTACAGACCCTCCGTGACCTACCTGTATCCCCGTGATCTCGTAGTTTTCAAGATTCTCTGTTTCCAAGGACTTTCCAAGTCATCCCGTGATCTCAGTCTCCAAGGAATCCTGAGTATTCTTCTGAGCCCCGTCTCCTCGTTGTTCCCGTCCACGTTCCTGTATTGTCTTCCTGTCCATTAAACCCTTTCGTGTGAACATCTCCTCATGTTTGGTTCGTACGTCACTCACACTCCTCCACGAGGGCGTGAGTCGTGACAGAACACAAGACCATCAAACACAATGGAGTGGAGGAGACGTGCCGGAATAGCACCAGAACATCTCCGGTGAGGATCGCCATTTTCAGCGGCTCTCAGGTCAGAGACATTGGCCCCTCTCTTTCCTCCAGAACCTTGCCCCGAACTGTTTCCGAGCCCTTTGTTTCCCGAGCGTGCGTGTTCCGAGTTTTCTGTTGATTTTGTGTCCGATTCTGCGTTTAATTCCGAGTGTGCGTCCGTGTTTGTTCCGAGTGTCCGGCACGTGCGTTTGCCGGGTGTTCGCCGTGCATGCTCGCTGCGTGGGTGGCGGGCGTGTTCGCCGGGTGGGCGGCGTGCGGGGTTGGCGTGTATTTGCCGGAGTATTTGCGTGTTCGTTCGCCGGGTGTTTGGCGTGCGGGCGCGCTGTGTGTTCGGCGAGGTTGTTCTCCGCGCGGTCGGCGCCATGTTTCCCCGTGTACTCCTCGTGTTTTTTCTTGGTTATTGTCAGAGTTACCCCCGTATTTTTTTAATTCCCTGCCGCCGGGTCCGCCTAGTGCCGGTTCCCGATCCGGGCGGTCACAGAGGCAGCGGACGTTTCATTACCGTTCATTGTCCTTTCGCTCCCTGTCGTTTCGGTCCCTCGCTCTCCGGTCCCCCTCGTTCCATCCGTTGTCTGCGCGTTCATTGTTTCGTCCCTACCGTCCACGTCCGAGTCCCCCGTGTCTTCCAGGAACTGCTTCCGAGGTAACAGAGTAACCGAGTCCGAGTTTTCCGAGTCCGAGTTTCCCGAGTCCGGGTTAGCTCTATCCGAACCCTCCGAGCCCTCGCTGTCCGAGCCCTTCGAGCATTCGCTGTAAGAGCCCTCGCTGTCCGAGCCCTCCAAGCCCTCACTGTCCGAGCCCTCCAAGCCCTCGCTGTCCGAGCCCTCCGAGCCCTCGCTGTCCGAGCCCTCCGAGCCCTCGCGGTCCGAGCCCTCCGAGCCCTCGCTGTCCAAGTTTTCCGAGTCCAAGTTTCCCGAGTCCGTGTTTTCCGAGTCCAAGTTCTTCGTGTACGAGTTAGCACGGTCCGAGCCTGTGAACCTTTGTTGTTCGAGTCCTCCAAGCCCTCGCCCGTAGTATCAGCGTTCCCTAATCCGAGTGTGTCGATCGTCCTCCGGGTTGTTATCCTCGGGTTACGTTGCCTCGGGTTCCTGGCGTTATATCTCAGCGCGTTCGGGTACCCGAACCTCTGAGTCACCAACCTCTGAGTCCACTGTCTCCGAGTCTCCAACCTCTGAGTCCCAAATTTCCGAGTCCCAAGTCCACGAGGGCGTGAGTCGTGACACTGCCAAGTGTATTACTATGTAATGTATCTATAAATAAATTTGTTGATTCTTGTGCCATATTATAATAGCTATTTTTTATTGTTATATTTGATTCAATTCATGTTTTATATTATTTTATTGATTTAATATATTATATATATTTTATATTTATTATATAAGATAATCATTAAACGCATTCCATTTTAATTTATTTCTAAATATCGATATTGAATACAAACAGTATCTAATGTTCACATGCACACACCAGGGGACCTGTATACAACAGAAAAATGCAAATAAAGCTCAAATTACATTATTATTATAATATAATAAAATACATAATTAGTTTGAAACTTAATTTCTTTACAGACTGTTGATTTTTTGCCTATTAGGAACAAACTTTGTTTTTTTCAGTTTTCTACCATGGGACATACTGTCCACTGAGATTCCCATAGTTAAATCAAGTTGTTGTGTGCTCTGACACCTCTGATTTTAACCAGTAGGGAGTCCTGGGTCTGTCACGGGTTAGCAAGCAGGTGAAGTTCCTCTGAAGTGGCCAATCGATAACTTTCCTCCCAGAAACCCCGGTGGCAAAAAAAAGAAAGAAAATCTATCCCACATAACATCAAATAGCTCTCAGACTGGGGGTATGTCCTTTGGCAAATGTCCTCTGGCTTTCTCACTGCCGCTGTTGGGAACTGCCAAAGGCCCCTGAAGTCATTTCCAGAGTCTGACTTTGGCATGTTGTCCCTGTGAGTGTGATTGTGTGACCCAAGGACTGTGTGTTTGACGGTGCCCACTGAGCTGCTAAAAGCTCTTAATAACAACACCGGCTACTTCAACACTTTTCAGAAGGCACAAGCGAGACCATGACCTATAGCCTGTTCAAATCACAGCACTGCAAAAAGCACTAAAGTCTACTCAAAGCACTTCCAGTTACAAATACAGGCATGCTTAAAAAAAAAAAAGTTTTTGTGACATTGGAATTCACAACGTAATCCAAAAAGTAAAATTGAGTGATGAATGAGGGTGAGATTAAGATGGCTGAAAAAAAATCACTTGATAAAAACAAACACAGAGGTGATTGAAAGATTCAGAGTGTCCATAACTGCCATGTCTTCATTAAAGACAACAAACTTTGCAAATGCGTTTCATTTTATTTTCACTTTGAATTTTAGTTTCTGCCAACGTTGATTTGGACGTTCTTTTGAAATTGTTGTTTTGAGTGGATGATGTTTTGTTTCATGTGTGCAATTTTCTATTCTATTCAATTCAATATCTAAATCATTTTGCAACTGTCATGCCTGTGGACGCTCAAGGACTGCAAAACCCAGGATTCAGAGTTTCATTTATTTCCTTTATGTAGTCACATGATTCATTGTGTTCACCTCTTTAGTCATGCATTTAAGTTGCCACCTGTGTCAGTGTCTCAGTCTTTCATTATTGTTGCACCTACTGTGTTACTGTGTTCATGTTTTGTACACTATGGTCTCTGGCTTTCCTGTAGGGTGCCATATTGTAACAGCAATGCTTAGTTGTTTTTTTAATTTAAGAAACAAAAAAAGAAAGTTTGGTATTTGAAGAAAAACCATAGGGATCCAATTTCACTTCCAGCGTTACCCAGTAGTAATCTTGGTAGCACAAAACCAAGCATTTCTTAGTACTAGTAATGTGTGTTTAGCACTGAAATCATTTGTGCACATATTCATGACTTTCTCTGGGCACAGAAGAATCTCCCACATCAAAAAGGAGTTCTACAGGATTGCAGGTAAAACAAATCATGGATTACAGAAAAGTGACATTTGCACGTTTGCACGTTCGCAAGACGCTTATTTAATTACAGCTTTTCCTAATGTCATCGGTGCAGTGGATTGCACCCACATCCTTATCAAACGCCTCTCAGTGGCACATGAAGGAGACAACGTTAACAGGAAATCCTTACACAATTAATGTTCAGGTAAGAATTATATAATTGCCATACATAATTCCCATACATGGTTACCATCAGGTATGGGAATTACATCTGCATCCTTAAGTGATATTAATAGGTCACAAATTGAGCCAAAGTGGCCTAGCTCTGTCCAGGACTCCAGAGTCTTTACGGCCAGTCGAATTTACCAAAGACTCAATAGGTAAGCCCTCCAGTTGTTTTAAGTACATTGGACATAATGAGTGTCACAAGTTTGTAGTCTTAAGACTTTAATTTTCCTTTCTCAGGTGAGTTCTCTGGTGTGGAGACAAAGGCTACGCCTGTGAAACATTCCTGATGAATCCCCTTGTAGACCCACAAACTCCAGCACAGCAGGCCAATGCCCATGCTAGAATGAGGGCTTAAATCGAAATGACCTTTTGGCTTTCTGAAATCACGATTTCAGTGCTTGCACCACCTGAGGATGTCCCAAGTCCAACCCTGTGATGTGACAGTGGCCTGCACGCTGATGCACAATATTGCCAGCCTGAGGAAAAAAGTCTCCCAGAGTGCTTTGAACATTGACTGGGACAATGCTGCCATCCTGGTCAGGTTAACAATACATGGCAAATTATTTCAGTTAATTTTGCTATAACATTAATAATTTGTTTATTAATGAATACTAGTGCACCATGCACTTCTCAGTTTTATTTGTAAAAAAAAAGTGTACTAATGTATTTTCTATCTACTTCTGTTGTATGCCTCTTATCTTGGTTTTTCATAACATTACGTTAAAATATTCATGCTTGTGGTCATGAGAAAATGTGGAAAGGTTATGAGTACTTTAGCAAGTCACTGTATGTTCTTCCATCAAGTGACTTGTAAGTGTGCAAGTTAATCTTGTACTTAATTTTGACTTGCTGCCATGTCTTTTTTTTGGGCCAGATATGCTTGTTCTTTAAGGAGGGGAGAAACAAAATAAATTATCATATTTTCCACAACACCAAATTATCGCAGAAAGTAGCACTGGCTATTTGGACTACTTGCGCATTTAATTTGTCATAAGGTGCTGCTATTCTACTGGTGAGAAGTATGCATCACACATTTTATTCATTGTCGACACTGATTCAGTGAGCGATTAATTCGAATCAGAATTTAAATGACTTAAATGGGATCAGGAACAAAAAACTGTCATTGGGAAATCAACACAATATTTAAATTAACTGTAGGAGTATACAATTTTTAACAATAAAATTGAGAATGAACTTCAAATTTAAAAAATTGAAAAAATCAACATTGCTTTTATCTTTAATGACTCTAAATAGTAAATAATAAATTAGGCTCAAAAATACATCCCACCCAGGGTTATCTTTCTTTATAAGCCTGTTTTCTGTAATTAGACATTTGATATGGCCATTCCTGCACATTTCACACGAGTCTAGACAGTGTCAACCTTCACATCAATGAATATGAAGCGCTTCTGCAGCAAGTAAAGCCTCGTAATAGGGAATAAAAATGGCATTTAAATCAGGATTCAGCTGATCTCCTGTCAGGCCCGGCTGTCTCTCCTCCCATTTATTATACAGCTTTGTCACCAGAGTCTCTCTTTCACTCCTCCTCTAACCCTTTTTTCATCCTGCTTTCAACCAGCAAAGGACCCTTTGTAGTGACAAAAAGCATGTGTGTTTGTCTTTGACAGGTGTGTTAATGTGCCTCTGTTTAGCACGTTGAGTGCTAATGGGAGTCTTGCCTGTGAACAGAGAGGGAGAGCGATTGGAATAGAGAAGAACAAAAAAAACATAGGCTCTTGGGCTCAGGAGGTGAAACTCAAATTTGCTTCGTCTACAGTCAAATCCCAGTTTAATCCCTCATCAGGCTGTCAAATAAGGGAGAGGATTCGAGTTCTTGTAGCTAAAGAAAGTCTCATCTGAACCATGTGCCACTCCACGCATCTGTTTGTGTCTTCTGCTCTCCTGAAGGACAAGTTAAAAGTTTAAAGACAAAATCCTACAGATCTCTCCAAACTGAAATGACCTAAGGCCTGCATGGATTAGCAGTTTTCCTTCAAAGCACCACATCAAGTCCACCTTCTGATTTGCACAATTGAACCAAATGTCAGAATTGTGAGCGGTTTTGTAGGCAAGGTGTCTCAGCTTAAAAAAGAATCATTCCAGGAAAGAAATATTATTGCTGTTGCATGAACAGACTGCCTCGACTTTTTTTTTTTTTCCGACTTAAATGTGCTCCTGGTGTCCTTGATTTATTGTGCAGTTGAATTAGCAGGAGTATCTCTCTTGTAATGCTGGCCCCTCACTGGCCCGTAATAATTTCCCGGCCTCTCAATCTTGTTCTATCTCTCTGCGCAGTGTACCATTCTATCTATCTTGTTTTTTCCCCTTCTAATATTTTTTTTCGGTACCGGTGTGTTTGTGATGGCCACGTTGGCCTAGTTAGTTTGACTTAAAAATAACAAAAAGTACAATTGTATATAAATCTGAGTATATTTCAATCCTCATCGTGCAGTATCAGGGGCCATTTTATTGATGCTATTATTTGATACATTTATTAAGAACAGGGACATTGTGTATTTATCAATTTGTGCTAAAAGGGGCAAATTGATTTTCAGTAATATGTTTAGCTGCAGCAATCTTTATTTTGATCATTTATTTATTGAAAGTGATCTTCCCATGTGTCCCTGGTCACTCGCCTATGACCAGGTGTGTGGAAAAGCAGGTGGCACTGTAGAAATAAATGGAGAAGAGCAGTCAGCCACACCTGGCGGTTTGAACCTAAACCCCTTCTGATTATGTCCATTACCCGAGTCACTGGTCCATGCTCCCATAATGCCGCTCGACCAAGCTATAGTCTCTTCGCTGACATTCGCTGCCCCATCACTTTCAAGCATCTGAGCAATACTGGCTAGGCAAGAGGGAATCAGCCTGAACTTTGATGTCCAGTGACAAAGAACAAATATCTGCTCTGGGTAGAGTTCTGGGCATTTTTTATCCATATTAAAAGTTTGACTAGCATTCACCACTGCCATCTCTAAAATGAAATACCATGTTGGCAAGAGATTTTGATCTGGTTTGGAATGGCCCTGAAATGGGCCTTTACAACATACATTTTTATATTAAACTTTACACTTGTTTACCATATTATTTTATTCAACGTGACTTGTAACAAGGAGCATAAGATATCATTGTCATTTTAAAAAGCAACGTTATACGGTAAAGTACCTTATACAAAGCCATATCTAGATATGCGTCTGGACAGAAGATCTTAGTTGGTGAACAGAGAAGTAACAGCGGCATTTTTGTTTTCATGAAAAATTTAGTTTTGCATTGGCCATCCAAGTCAGAAAAAAATGTTCACCATCTTTTTACAATAACCAAGGGAGTTGGACCTGCCACACAAGCATTACAGGGTCGAATCCCGGTAAGGGGGTTCTATAGCTGAGCGTCTTTCACTGAAACTCATTAAAGCTGCCCGATGCTCCGGATCATGTTTGTGTTCACTTTTGTGTGTGTGCGTGTGTGTGTTTGCACTTTACTAGATGTGTTAAATGCAGTTTAACACAGTTTTGAATTGGTACCAGTGGCAATATCGACAATCTCATGGAGAAATCACTAAGCTAAGAGTACAGTATATAGACAGTTTTAGATTGTGTTTGTCTATTGCTGTGACTTTTTGTGGTGCAAAAAAAACACTCGCCAAACTCAATGTAATTACAAAGGGATTATTTTATTAAAACAAATATGTGGAGGTCATACAAAACATCTCATCGACCCTCAATCTCAGGTTTTCTTCGGGTTGAGGTGACAGCATTTAGCCAAAAAATTGTATTCATCTTATATTTCTTGTTTTAAACCAGAATCTCTTTATAAAGAATCTAATTGGGGCTGAATGTAGAGTGTCATAAGTGAATACAATTCTGACAAATGAAATCAGCCCTCAGAAAGCCAGATGACTTAGATGGTGGAGGGCTTCTATGTCTGCATTGACAGGACGTGATGTGTGGAACATGTACACGCTTGTTTTACTGACTGAAACACCTGCCACATAAAGGCAAGGGGACAAGTGTTAAAGTGGAAGTGGGATGGTTTACATTCACATCCACACAGACACTACAATGGTGTTAATTACTTTTATGACAGCTTTTTCTCTTTTTATGCACGTTCAATTTCTCAATCAAAAACAAATCTGTGATTTTTCTCAAAATGTCTTTCTTATTTTTATTCTCTGATATTTTAGTTTAGAGTTTTGCTGTTTTTCACCCATTTTTTGGATCCCTGACCTTTCACAGGAAAACTACGTAGTCATATGGTGTCAGAAAGTAGAAACACTGTCATACTAAACTGACATTAAAAAAATATTAATCAACACTGGTTATGTTTAGAATTAAAATCGTGACCTATGTCTATATTTGAATCTTTTGATACTTTTTTGTATTAAACTCAAATGCCTTTCAGGTTAAAAACATACTTTATCCAGCCGTTGATACATGTGCTACTCAGACTCAGCCTATTTTGTATTTGGAAAAAATAGCAATAAAAATACTTACACAGATTTGCACAAAAAACATTTTAAGTCTTTGGTTTGGGTTGAGAATTAGTTTTTAAATAATTAGGTCTTTCTGTATGAGGACTTTCCCCATCAAGAAACGTATTCCCTCATTTCATTTCTTTTTCCATCAATAAATTCATTTTCAAGCACTTCACAACTCTGCATTAACCAAAGACTGCTAGCGTAATGAAGACAAATCTTCAACAGTTCCTTTGAGGTAATTTGGTGAAATAAGGTTCAATTATAACCATATGATATATGGAAATGAGGACATTTTTTTGTTTAAGTTGGATGTGAGGGCCAGGTGTTTCTCAGCTTCCCCTCAAATATTCTTCAGTGTTAATCCACTGAAGTCTCCCAAGTAATCCCATCAACCTCTTTGCCACCATTGTACAATGAGAGCATAAAATACTTAAAGGCTTTACAACTAGATTTAGTTCAGTTCATTCATGCTTACTCCATGCTGCACTGCTATATGCCGTCTAGTTATTGGCCTGATGTTACTATTGACATTGTGAAAGTATCAGTGGAATATCAAGTTAAATGCAGTGCTTTGCCCGGCTAAGATGAAGGGAATATTGGAAGATTATATAGCTTGCTGTTGGATTCCGCTTTATAAAATTGCTAGGCTAATAATACTAGGTCATTTGTGCACAAAACAATCTATATACCTACCTATCCGTCTTTCTTGCTAACAGTCTGTTAGTCTGTTAGTAATCTGTCTGTCTGTCTAATGGAGACTCTTTATGCTTTGTATACATTTGATTTTGTTATGCGTTTAGGCGTTTGTTTTTTGTGAACTTTGGCACTTTTTTTGGAGACATAAAAGGAAAACTTGCTTTCCTGCTCTAGGAAAAAAATGACTCTGTCAGTAATGACAGTAATGACAAAAATGACTTTGTCAGTAAAATAATTTTAACTTCCAAGAATAGAAAAGAGTCTCAATAAGAGACGGTTAAAAGATGATGCGTGAGAGAACTGAGTTCCCTTGCTGCAAATTAAAATGAAAATTTGTTGTCGTGGTACTTTCATTTCAGCTATTCACCTTAAAAGAACGTGGGGGATCATATCAAAGTAACCCCACTGCCTTTCTGACATCAAAACTGAACACAGACTATGGTATTTGTTTTTCTACTTAACACCCTAAACCTAACCCTAACTTTTCAAATCAGTTCAATTTTGTCTATACAGACACATTTGCAAGGCCTTAAAAGTTTCTGTTGATTAAACAAAATTCCCCTCATAATTAATGTTTTTTTTTTTTAGTTAGTGGTTGTGGTCCTGCAGAAAGGAGTTATGTCCCTTTTCCATATTAAATATTAAATAGGTATTCAACTCTCTTTTTTGTGACCCACACACAGAAAAGAGAGATAATTGTGTGTAATTCCACACAAATTTGGCATTACTTTGGAATTTCTTAGAAATTTAAGAGTTTTTCCTCATAGACAAAGTACAAAAAGTCGTACTCTACTTATGATTTCATATTTTGAAGATACTTCTTGCCACCAGTGAGTGCTCAATACTAATGAGCGCTGTTTCAGTGAGTGCTTGGAAATCATGCTGGGCTGCCAGACAGCTTGTTTTGAAAGCCAGCAAACACTATTCTTTTTCTCTCCGAATCATTCCTGCCAAAAATACAGTACATTTCTAGAGCAATCACCCAGCGATGCTTCTCACAGCATGTTATGTTCAACTGTGCATCCTATTGATTCATTGTAAAAGCTTTGTGCTATTTTGAGCAGTTTATGAAGTTTCCATTCAGATCAGCACTGTATTGTTGATTAAAGGTTCTTGAATGGTTAATTGGCTATTCATGGAACATCAAGCTTGTTCTATTTTTCCAATTTAAACTATTATTTTTTAGCTATTTACAAGGCTTCAACGCCAAAGTTCGTTTTTTTTTAACTTAAGCAGGATGCTACTATATTTTCATTTTGCGAGACGCGGACACATTTTTCTTTCAAGTGATATACAGAATGAGCAGATGTGGTTCAGTGTTTCTCAAAGACACTTCAGTTGTGGAGTTGGGGTTTGGTTAAAAGTCAAACTCTCTATCACAAGACCACAACTCTCCTAGTATATGCCAATATTTACTAAGTACAAATTTGGAGGGGAACATTTGGCCCTCAAACCCTTGCCAAAAACTGGCCCGCTAGCTTTTTTACTTATACTTAGTGCAAGTACTTCTATTACAACCATTTCCAGAAAGCTCTGTTGGTGTTTTGTGTGTCAATCTCGACAGAACCCAGTAGCGTTGTATCCTTCCGAACAGAGTACAGATGTAACCCTCCAAAATGAATGAAAATGCATCTGCATCTTCTCTTGGATTCTAGTTTTTCAGAGCATATTGTGTGCAGCAAGCCTAGTGTAACATTTTCTTTGTGCATATTTTTATTGATAGTTCTTGAGTAGCACTTTATGCACTTTTATTAGTTAATTGATTTATTGTTGTTATATTTTTACATTTATTTTGAGTCTGTGATACGGTTCAAATTAAATTCAATTTAGAAGGTTGCTAAAGTGCAAATACAATTTCTGTTTATTAGAAAATACTGTATATCCTCTTTTTGTACTTGTTACGTGCCCCAGCTTGTCTAGGGGCACTGGACAAGTAACAGAGAAAAAGAAATAATAATATCAGATGGTTGTGAATTTAAAAGGCAATGAGAGTGTTAGCACTCCAAAAGTAACGATCACCAGACACAAATACGGATCACACTCCCTTTTTATTTTCACAAAACACAAAATAACAGCTGGAACCAAGCTCCGAGAGGGGGTACAGGCCAAAATAACAAACAAAACACCCACTAACTCAATAAGAAAACTAAAACTACAAACAAAATGTGCACCAAAAGGAAAAACAGCCAACTAAACTCACTCCCTGACTAACACACAAACAGGAGAAAATGGCAACCCACCTCTCTTCTGGGGGAATCTCCAACTTAACAAGTTAGGGAGTGGTCCAAAAAACAGGGAATGAAAAATGGGCAAAGGGGAATAACTGCACCACACACAGCTTCGACAGCGTTTTACAATACACCACCATCAACTCCTCAGAGCACCACACACAACCCACCACCGTCAACTAAACAATGGAGTTTTTATATCCTGGCCTCTCCTCCATTCTCCAATCAGGCCACAAACCGCCCTCAGGTGCAGCTCATCAGCTCAGGCTGGAAGAGAGAGAGAGAGAGAGAGAGAGAGAGAGAGAGAGGCACAAGAACCAAAACAATAACAAAACGACCTGGGACGTAACAGTACTATTAATTGATTTTTATGAATTGTTTAGGCTTTAAGTGAGCCTGAATTTATGATATAAACCCTATTAATTAACTAGTATCGAGCTTTGCTTGTTCTATATCAAAAGACTTATGTGTGTGTGTTTGTGTGTGCGTGTGTGTGTGTGTGTGTGTGTTTCAATAAATGGTAACAAAACAAACATGGCTTTCTATTTTTGACACCACTGATTTAGAATAATTTAGAATGGATAGAGAAGCTGATTAAACTGCACAAATCATTAAATTTATGGATACGACCATTACTTTATTTCCATGAATCATGCTGTTGCCATTTGGCCAATTTCATACACATATATTTTTTTCTAAACTGAAACCAAAACCTTGTTTCAAATTAGATATTGCATCAAAAGACAATTGGCCAAAAGAATATAGCTACTGTAGTTCAGACCCGGAAAGTCGACGTTTTGAAACGGTGAACACAAAGGAATGAACGGTTGATGTTAAAGAAAAAGAAGGGAGCGACTGCAGCAAATCATTTGCCATTCTGCCAAGTAATGATTTAGACTGCACCTCCTAAGCCATGGATCCACATTGACTGGCCATCTTAAATCAAGACCCTGTGGTTTGCCCGATTGTATGCTGCCTTTGCAACCTCGCCCAGGAGGAAATCAAAGCAGCTCAACCCTTTCCTGCCTCCTCCTTCTTAGATATCATTGCTCCCACCAATTCCCTCATGCTAGATATCGACAACTCCAAATAATGGATTGCTTCACCTCTAAGCTTGTCAGGCAGAGTCTGTCAAACCAATGCTGTGACGTACTTACACCTTGGCTTCATGCCGCAATGGACAGTGACCCTACTTGTGCCTTAAATGGTCACAATAAATCAATGACATGTGATGCAGCAAGGCTTCAACGGCAGAACAGCATGATGGCAGATCATGACACAGGGGAGAAGAAGGTTTCTCAGAATCCAGGCATTGAAATCCTTGAACGGATGTATTCCTGTAGGTTGTTGGCAATCTGATAAATGTTGATAGCATGTTGTAAGGTCCGTGAGATGAATTTATTCTGTGAACTGAATGCAGAGCAGAGAAACAATCAATACATCCTAGCATTCACCGCAGCCTATTTTTTCCTGCATTGCAACAAACAAATGCTATTTTTGAAAGTGCCATAAGATGTACAATATATTACGGCTAATTGATAAGAATACTAGTAATCGATGGAACTTTAGGCATGGGTTTCATCCAAATTAAGGCAGCGTCAGTTGAATTGTAGGTGACCTTTCACAGTTGGCTTTTCTCAGTTGTAGGATTGTGTAACAGCAGAAGGCACAGATGTGTTGTGATGGGAAAGCGGTAAAGCAGTGCATTCGTCTCTGTAATTAGCCCATGATGGGTGCAAAGTGACAGGCAAACTGGCAAGAGAGTTCAGTCTCCTACCTGGCTCACAGCCACTATTTCAAACTGATGAGAAACTAGTGTTCATCATTGCAGAGTCAGGGGAGTCCATCAGACTGTATAGAATTGATATGCAACTGTAATTTACACTTGTCAGTAACAGTTACAACAAATCAGTTCGGTCAGTCTGCAATGATATGAATTTGCTGCTTTCGAGAAGCCAGATGGAAGATGTTCTGATATTGTATTGTTGTTATAGCTAATATCACCGTTATGTTCTGCAAAACACTGCGTATACTTTTTCATGCTGTGCCATTTCCTAATAAACATTGGAGTGGAGCTTCTTTATGACTCTTTTAACTATGACAAACGTTAGAGAATTTTCAAACCTGGTGAACTAAAAAGAACTAAATGGGCCCTGAAAGCTCTCAAGGTTCACTTTTTATCTCTTTGTGTTCAAGGACATTTGTTTAATGGGAACACCGTCAGCAGTCGTATCTCATCATGCTTTTACTTCACACCCTATGCTGACTCAGTTACATCTGTCCTCATTAATGGCTGAATTAACTAGTCATTTGTCTGTAGAAGCAGTGTGTGTTGGAAATACTGTCAGTTTTGATTAAACTTGCAGAGACTGGGGAAAGTTTCATGTGAGACGGGCACCCTGAGTCTACAGAATTAATCGGATACTAATTTGCTGCTCTCCTCATCATACAGATGCAGATTTGTGCACTTAATTTATGTTTCAAGAGATTTTCATCGGGATGCAACAGTGATGCGGAGGATAGCAACACAATTTGTACACACAAAATTAAATAGATTTCAATTAAATCGTATTTAGAGAATACTTTTCACAGTTGCAGAATTTATTTAAATTGAATGTGTTATTTTAAAACAATTTGACTAGGGCTACGACCAGTGAGCGAGAAACAGACAAACTAAGAAAACAAAATTCTCTTTTGTTTGCCAGTTGCGGAGAGAAAAAAATAACCCTATGCAGATGGTGCCAGTCTACTCTGACATTCTAACATTACCTTGTGTCTGTCCTGAAAGGCCTTGAAGCCACTCCATCCCTCATGTGTGCTTTGAGACAGTTAAAACTGTGAAAAGTGCCTTACAAATGCTCAGAACTTCAACCTCGTTATGGTAAAAAGTGACGTAATCGATCATCAGATTCTACAGGAGACACTGACCTTCCTTAAAAAAGTTAAAGTGACGTCAGTTCGGTTGTAATTTTAAGTGTCGTTTCTGCTCCATAAGGCACCATCCTTTCTTACCGCTTCAGAACTACATCTTCCCCTGACTCTCCAAAAGTGACCACGTCCTACTTTAAGACGGACGTGTAGCTCATTCACGAAGAACACCAGTCATGTGTAAGTGAGAGTGATACGGCATGTATTTTCAGTTCTATAATCCAGTATGAGTATACGTACCATCTTTAGCAGGTAAAGGTTGCTGCGATAGGCTCAGTGACACAGAATTAGGGAGCTTTAAAAATGCATTAAATGGAAGATTTTCACTGCGGGTTGAATAATTACCATTTGCTCTTGCCATCAGTATACCATAAAAAGTGTACTTATTCGCTTAGGTAAGTCCAATTTAAATGAAGCTAAATAGAAAATAACACGCAATTACTGATTAGGAGAATGGATTGTGCAATGTGCATTGCTTAATTAATTAGAGCGAACCCTCATGGACCTAGTAATGATATTGTACTCCTGGTGTAAATTCTGCTGATTCCCTGCACAAATAAACAAGACCTCCGGTAGGACCTGTAATACTCTTAGCAAAGCAGAAGAACTGCTGGGCAAGCCAGTGCTACGGTTCTGAAGAGCCCTTGGACAGGACCTCCAGAGTGGAGCAGAATGCTAATTAAGAGAGAGGAGGATGGATCACTGTGGCTAATTAGGGCAAGTATGATATAGAAAGAGAGAGAAGTGTGTCTTTTATTGACGGATATGGCTGGGGAGTAATTAGGATAGTAAAACACATGCTACAGATCAGAGAAAGAAAGAAAAGACTGTTAGAGCAAAGCACAATGAATGCCACCATCCACATTGGTGTCCTGCCATCGTTTAAACAATATCACGCCAGCTTATCCTCTGTTGCAAATGTCATTAGGCAAATTAGAAATATCAATAATAATAATATGCCTCATTGTTTAGCCAGACGCTGCTCATGGAAGAAAGGCCATCTCAGGTAAAGTCTGAATGCGTTCAGTGTATTAATTACATATTGATTGGCTGAATTCCACAACGATGAAAATGTGTAATGCGCATCTGCTAATAATTCAGACTTGGTGTGGTTGGTGGGTGTTTGAAAGAGATTTAGTGTGCAAGCCGGATTGGTATTGATGCTTGTGTTAGGCAGATTAATATGTCTATATTGTATGAAAGCTGTGCCTAATGCTCTTATAAGCGTTAAGTGCATCCGCGGTCAAAGTGCCGCTCTATTGGTCATTATTTGCGTGTATGTTTTCATATTCAGACTGCATGGATTTAGGTCATGGTGTTGGATTATGTTTCTATTTTATTTTTAGCATGGAAACAAAATTAAAAAACAAAAAAGACGTACACTAAAAGTTGCACTAATCTGCCAGTTGTAATAAATTGTTCAAGTATAAAGTTCAGGTTCCAACTATATAAAATGTATTTTTACAGAGGTATTTGAAAAATCTGATCTAAATGCCACCCCCTAAGAATTGAGTGTATTTTAATTGCCAATATTCATACTTTCAATTACCGGTATTCATTAATTTAGATATACTGTATGTGAGCCTTAGTATGTCTCTTTATAAACATAAAAATATGTGTTTATTTATACAGTATGTATATATTTATACAGTATGTATATATATACATATATATATACAGACGTGGACAAAATTGTTGGCACCCCTGAAATTTTTCCAAAAAATCAAGTATTTCTCACAGGAAAGTACTACATTAACACTTGTTTTGCTATATACATGTTTATTCCATTTGTGTGTATTGGAACAAAACAAAAAAGGAGGAAAAAACTGCAAATTTAACATAATGGCACACAAAACTCCAAAAATGGCCTGGACAAAATTGTTGGCACCCTTAAATTAATATTTAGTTGCACACCTTTTGGAAAAAATAACTGAAATCAGTCGCTTCCTATAAGCATCAATAAGCTTCATACACCTCTCACGAGTAATTTTGGACCACTCTTCCTTTTCAAAATGCTCTAAGTGTCTCATATTGGAAGGGTGTCTTTTCCCAACAGCAATATTAAGATCTTTACACAGGTGTTCAATGGGATTTAGATCTGGACTCATTGCTGGCCACTTCAGAACTTTCCAGCACTTTGTTGCCATCCATTTCTGGGTGCTTTTTGAAGTATGTTTGGGGTCATTGTCCTGCTGGAAGACCCAAGATCTCAGACGCAAACCCAGCTTTCTGACACTGGGCCCTACATAACGACCCAAAATCTTTTGGTAATCCCGAGATTTCATGATACATTGCACACAGTCAAGACACCCAGTGCCAGAGGCAAAAAAACAACCCCAAAACATCTCAGAACCTCCATCATATTTCACTGTAGGTACTGTGTTCTTTTCTTTTCGTTTTCGGTAAACAGTAGAATGATGTGCTTTACTAAATAGCTCCATCTTGGTCTCATCTGTCCATAAGACGTTTTCCCAAAAGGATTTTGGCTTACTCAAGTGCATTTTGGCAAACTGTAGTCGTGCTTTGTCAGAAGTGGGGTCCTCCTGGGTCTCCTGTCATAGTGCTTCATTTCATTTAAATGTCGACGGATAGTTCGCGCTGACACTGACGCACCCTGAGCCTGCACGACAGCTTGAATGTTTTTGGAAGATGTTTGGGGCTGTTTATCCACCATCCGGACTATCCTGCGTTGCAACCTTTTATCAATTTTTCTCTTTCGACCACGGTCAGGGAGATTAGCTACAGTGCCATGGGTTGCAAACTTCTTGATAATGTTGCGCACTGTGGACAAAGGCAAATTTAGATTTCTGGATATGGACTTGTAGACAGCTCCTTCAACTCCTTCAGACAGCTGATATTTTTCCACAACTTTGGTTCTCAAGTCCTCAGACAGTTCTTTTCTCCTCCTTCTGTTGTCCATGTTTAGGGTGGCACACACAGACACACAATGCGAAGACTAAGTCAATTTCTCTCCTTTTAATCTGCTTTTAGGTGTAATTTTTATATTGCCCACACCTGTTACTTGCCCCAGAGGAGTTTAAAGGAGCATCAAATGCTTTAAACAATGTTATTTATCCACAATTTTCAAAGGGTGTCAGCAATTTTGTACAGGCCATTTTTGGAGTTTTGTGTGCCATTATGTTAAATTTGCCTTTTTTGTTTTGTTCCAATACACACAAATGGAATAAACATGTATATAGCAAAATTGTCACGGATGAGCTGGTTGTTTCAGGACAGGGAGTATGGATCCCCGTGGCTCGGCTGGAGCTGGAGCGTGACGTGGCTCGGCTGGAGCTGGAGCGTGACGTGGCTCGGCTGGGTCGGGCGGTGCCCGCTGAGACGAGGCTGGGTCGGGCGGTGCCCGCTGAGACGAGGCTTGGCTTGGCCCGGGCGGTGCCCGCTGAGACGAGGCTTGGCTTGGCCCGAGCGGTGCCCGCTGAGACGAGGCTTGGCTTGGCCCGGGCGGTGCCTGCTGAGGCGTGGCTTGGCTTGGCCCGGGCGGTGCCCGCTGAGGCGTGGCTTGGCCCGGGTGGTGCCCGCTGAGGCGTGGCTTGACTTGGCACGGGCGTGGCTTGACTTGGCACGGGCGTGGCTTGACTTGGCACGGGCGTGGCTTGACTTGGCACGGGCGTGGCTTGAGGCGGCACGGGCGTGGCTTGTCTTGGCAGAGGCGAGGCAGGAAAAACAGCGTGCACACCAAAAGCACCTGGGCCGGAGAACGCACCCGTCTGAACGTGGGGATGGCTGACACTTGCTGACCGGTTTTGAAATTCTTTTTCTCACAAAACTGACAACTTTGACGCCGCGTTGGCAGCCGATGACTTGCCAGTTCACTCGCCGACACAAGGCGCCACACATCAAAAACCGCCGTAAGTGGCGATCCCACAGGTAGCTGGCCAAAGTCACACGAGCACACGTCCAATAAAATTCTCCAGACCTCTCCAGGGTCTGCATGGCTCGTCAGTGGGCATCGTCTTAGAGCATAGTTCATTTCTTCACGAAACAACTCACATCGTTCCTGGTCTGAAGCAGTGAGGAGCGTCGTGAACAGATTCCAGGTTTCCATGCTGGCGGGATCCATGATGTGGTCGAGTTATTCTGTCACGGATGAGCTGGTTGTTTCAGGACAGGGAGTATGGATCCCCGTGCACAGCATGAAAAGCAGCCGGTAGACGTGGGGTTAACTTCTTAGAGAAGGGTCTTTAATCCAAACAAACGAGACTTGATATAACATTCAATACGAGGTGAGACGAGACATAACACAACCAACTTAACTGTAGAACTCGACAACAAACCCGTGCACAACGCGGACTATAAATACTTAACCTAAAGACATGATAACGACAGACACCTGGAACACAAATGATAAACAATTAGGACAATCACGGAAGGACAGGGAGTGACGTGAAACAGCTGATCACCAAAACAAAACACACGCGGGAAGACATGACACTAGACAGGAAGTAAACAACACATCGCGAACGCGGAAGTGACGCGAAACAACGGTCCGCGTCAAAATAGGGGTTCTATCCCGGCTTCAGCCGGGATCTATGACAAAAATAAGTGTTAATGTAATACTTTTCTGTGAGAAATACTTGATTTTTTGGAAAAATTTCAGGGGTGCCAACAATTTTGTCCACGTCTGTATATATATATATATATATATATATATATATATATATATATATATATATATATATATATATATATATATACATATACTGTATTTATACACATCTGTCAATATATATACATACAGTATGTGTGTATAACCCCGGACATCTTGACCAGCTAATAGCTGGTCCATTCAACAGCCACACTCTTTTATAACGTAATCTTAAAGAAATGTAGATTCCCTTCTTTAGACCAGAGATGCTGGAATTGACATCATCGACCCCTGACACCGAATTGAAATAAACATCAGACAAATTGAATGGATTGATTTTTTTTCACCTTTTCTAAAAGCCACTTCCATGCATCATTCTGATTATCTAAACTCGAAGTAACGCTCCTTTGCATTCAGCTCTCATCCCAAAGTTGCTATCTGCATGAGCAGGAGTGTGTACGCACTAGCATCAGGACCAACAGGAAGCTTTAGCAGGCTGATTGTTTTTTTCTTTATCTGGCAGGTGTAACCCAGTGTGTGTGTTGACTCTCCATTAAGCCGGTCCGGAACTGTTTGCTTTGTTTATCGGAAAGCTACAGGCTTTGACTTTGCTACTACACACAGTATTCTGTCACTCCAACAGACACACTGACAATACACAATGCAGCATCTCACCAATGGTAAAACAAACTGCTAATCTTACTTTATTAGTACTTTATTAGTACCTTCAAACGAAAAATTCCTTGAAAGTCTACCTCCGCCTGTGTTTTATTTCCTGACTTTGCCTTTTTCTTGAACGTTTGTGTAAGCTCTCAGGCTAAGCGGCTGCCAAAAGTGCAGAGGTTGATGGGATTTTTCTGTGTGAGGTGTCAGAGAGCACATCAAACTCATTCTTCAGCTCTTTATTATATCCAACGCAACCCATTTACTCCTGACGATCCTCCTCTCTCCTCAGTCATCCTCATCTTTATCCCACCTTCCTCTTCATCTTCATGTCACAAACACAAATCTGCCCTTCCCAGTCATTTTTTACATTCCCTCTGTGTCCCTTCGAACGTTCCCTCAGTGTCATCTCCACCCCGCTATTCACTCTCAAACACAGATGCACATGTTTTCTCATCTGAGGGCTGGAGACACTGCCATACACACCGATGTAAGCTAATAAAACTTATCCTATCAAACCTCGTGTTATCTCAAATCACTGCCAGCAGTTTCCGTCTAAACCAATTGAGGCAGGATCTATACACCAGGATCTCTCCACCTCCTCTTTTATTGCCATCTCCACAAAATGCCTGTTCCATGCTTTTCATTTGAGAAAAGTGTGGCTGGGAAAAGCAATTCCTTTTTCCTTTCATCTCTTGCCTAAGTGGAGTTGACACTCAAGTGCGAGCTGCTGGAGAGGGCAAGAAGAGTGTTTTAGCATGCAGAATGCTTTTTGTGTGCACTAAAGACGCGCTATCTAGAGATTAGCCTTCGTTTTCAAAGTACTGACTCTGCAAAAATCACAAATATGGAGTGTGCAATCACAGCATTTTTGATAGTGATTTATAGAAATTTTTTATAGGTGAATCATTTTGTTATTTAGCCATTTTGAATGTGTTTTTTACGGGTTGCTAACAATAAACACTACTGCATTGGTAACAATGGAAAAAATGGGCTTGTGGTTTCATCAGTTGATTCCTCTCAATTGTTATCATTGTATTTGTCACATCACATACATACTGTACACGGTACGACATGCAGTGAAATCATTCAGCATTTAAACATGGGCCGGTGAAGTTAAAGTGAGGTTTACTCAAGGAATGAAGTGTAAGGGGAAAGGAAAAGTAGTGCACGTGATTTTCTTAATGAATGCAAAATAGTTACATAAGATAAACAAGAGTCAATGAAATAAAAATACATTACCAAAGCTAGTAGGTTGAGTAGAGTGAGATAAAGTGACTCAAGTCAGTAAAGTATAAAGTGTCCAAAAATGTTTACATTTTATCACAGGTTAAAGAGACATCGAAAGATTTAAATATTAGTATAGTATAGATATCAAGTATAGATTGAACAACAAGTGGGTAAAATAGCATTAAAGCTTAACTAGAGATTAGCATTTACGTACTGAAAAAAAAGGCTTAGTTTACAGAAAAAAAGAAAGAGTGGACAATTGAAAGAGATCAGCAGTGCTTACAGAAAGTTTGGCATATGTTTGGTCACTGTTTAACCTTCTGAATTTGGGGGATGTGGTCATCCATATACAGCAGCATCTGTCCAATACTTGTCTTGCCATGTGAAGTTGGGACGCGACCTTTGTTCACCCCTCAAACACCTCTGATCGGCCCCAACAGAGAGACTGTGATATGCAGTGGTCTGGAACAGATGGATTTGCATATGTATAAATCCTATAATAAGATAATGCTTCGGTTTAGAAGGCTTCTTCTTGTCCATTACCAGGTAAACATTACATTTTCTTTAATGAAATAAAGTCTGTGCTTTATTTTTGTGGTTAAGCTACCTCAATGTTTTGTAGAATTTTGTTGTTTCATCATCTCCAATTTTGAACATTTCTCAGTGGCTTTTCAGGGAATGGTTATATATGGCACTGGATTGTCCAGCAGTGCTTCAGTGGGCAAGTGATGGGATGTGAATCAGTATGTCAGATTTAGAGAACCACCAGTGACAAGCAAACTATAACTGAATGCATGGACGCTTCATAACTCATAAAGTTTAAAGAAAGTTTGTGACAGTAGATATTTATGTCTAGTATGTTGTCAATTCTTGTAATGCGTCTTGTACCATGACATTACATTATAAAATTCATAAAATGTTTACATTTTACACAACAACTTTTTTTGGTACTTGGTACAAATTGTGGTACAATTTTTTTTTAACTTTGTTTTTTCAAGTGTCTTACTAAAAGTCACTAAAAAGTGTACTTGGACTAAAAGTGTACTCTTTTTTAAATGTTTATCCTGTTGAATTGAATTGAATTGAATTGAAAAATCCTTTATTAGTCCCACAGCGGGGAAATTTCGTAGGTTCTACAATTGAGGGTAACATACCGTGGGCAACATACTGACCCTGACAAGTACACCGGGCGTCATGATTGAATTGTTTTTGCTTTACATAAATTCCAATATGGAGAAGAAAATTTATATTGATATAAAAATGGAAACTATTTCATGAACTAACAAGATATATGGAATGAAATTTTAATAAAATGTCTCTTGTGGGAATGCTGGTTACCGTCTTCTATATATAACAAGAAGGAAATTGGTTTTATCCAAAGTAGTCAAGAAATTGCCCAGATTATGTTTATTTCTATGTTTCCTGGAAATCAAACGCATTGTCTCGGCATTACTAACACAAAGCTCAACCAAACTTGATTCCTTTAAAAACTGTTCATTTGCATAATGTTTTCATTTCAGCTTTGAGCAGAGTTAATTCTCCGATAAACAGCAGTTGATTCGGTGTTTGCTAGCAGTAGATTAGTCCATAATAGTAATACTAGGCATTCAGAGATGTTTACTGTATTTCTCTATGTTGCTATAAATCATATTAAATGTTCAGACTGTGTTTCTGCTATAGCGTCATGTTGCGGCTTATTCTTTTCGATTTCTGTTTTATTCTCTTCCAATTTCAAAGCTGCACACTGCATAAGTCACAAATCCTCCCTTCAGCTACATTTAGCCACAATGAAATATCCCCCCACAATGTATGTGACAAATCAGAGTCTAAGACCCTCTTCATATGAGTGGAAATACATTTTCCATTCATAGCCACAATGCCGTCATACCAAACAAAGCTCTTGAAGTGTGTCCAATTTCTGTTTCTGTCTGTCTATCTTTTGGGATTTCTCTCTCTCTCTCTCTCTCTCTCTCTCTCTCTCTCTCTCTCTCTCTCTTTTATTTATCTTCATTTTCTTTCTCTTTTTGCTATAATCATACTCTCTCTTTCTCTCATTTTGTCCTTATTTGTCTCATCACTATTTTACTTTTTCATTATTTTCTCTTTTTGCCTCCTCTCTTGCTCTCTCTTTCTTTTTTGATATTGTCAGGTCTTGCACACACTATTTTAGCTCTCATCATATTTTTCTTTCTTTTTTTCTATCCCTTTTTTAGTCTAATAATCAATTTGTGTTCTAATTATAACATTGTTATAA